>JAGYHY010000114.1:0-16509 GCA_024244165.1 Ascosphaera acerosa | reverse complement strand
CTTTATAGAAATTATTTTACACTTTTACAAGCGGGATTTGACTATAAATTTAATATTAATAAATAATATTAACCACCCAGTGCCAGTGCCAGTGCCAGTGCCAGTGCCAGTGCCAGCGAGCCTTATGGGGAGCAACGCCTGGAGATTCTGCAAGCAAGGGCAACGAACCGTGCGACTATCGAGAGGCCAGCCACAGCCAGTGTATCGCGGTACCGTCCAGAGCTCGCATTGGCGCATACACAGCGACGAGGGCAAGCATGGACTTGCAGCATGCATGCATGCAAGATCGTTGGGCTGTATCCCCCCCTCTCCTCGTCTCGTCTACCGTACCGTGTCCGCGGGACCTGCTGCGGTCCGTCCTGAGCAGCCTCGCAAGCCGCGTGCAACATTGCACGATCGCTGCGCCGGGAGAGCGAGGGCATGAGACGCCGGCAAAGCGCAGCATGCATCCCTCGCGATCGCGGCCTGCCTGGCCCTGCTGTTGCTAAGCGTGTGAGCCAGTAGCGCGGGCTCAATTGCCAGCGCCAGCGAGCATGGATAACAGAGGAACCATGGTCTGCCAAGAGAGGTTACAGATCTGACGACCCAAACGCCCGTGCCGCAGCCAATTACTGGTCGCGGGCGAGCTCCATCGCGCGATTCTTCGCTGAGCTTCGAGGCGAAACTCGGCCTGCTGGGCCGCGCGCCTCCGTGAAGGAGGCGGAAGGCCGACGAGGAGAGACGGGCAGTCCACTCCCTGTGTGGGCCGAGCCTGGCTGGTCGCAGTCCAGACAGGTCCCCGCTCGCCTGTGGTCGTGTTGGGAGGGACAGAAGCTGCAGCTCTGCTGCTGCTGTGGCTGCCGGAGCTGAAGCTGAAGCTGTAGCTGAGCTCAGCTCAGCTCAGCTCAGCTCTGTGCGACGCTTAGCTGTGGCATAGCTTGCCTGCATGGCAAGCTACAATCGCCGGGCGAGTGCTGCGACTTGGTGGGAGCAAGAAGGCCAGGCAGCGCTCTGGTGTCATGGCTCCTCCAAGTGTGCGAAAATGCAGCGCATCACGAGCACATGGCTACCTAGCAGTCGGTCGACTGGCTTGGCCTGCGTGGACGCGATGGCCGTCAACGGCCCGTGTCATGCCATGCGATGCCATGTCGTGCCATAGCGTGCCATGCCATGCAGTGGTCTGCCGCGCCATGCAGGGCTTTCGTCAGCAGGCTCCAGTCTCACAACGCCAGCCAGTGGTGATCCTGCACGTCGATCTCGTCAGCGTGGGAATTCCGACAGCCATCGGGGTTCGCGCGTGTGCAGGCGTGCGATGCGATGGACCAGTCCAGTCTGCAATCGGTTGACTGTTGGGCGGAGATGCGACGTCCTGACGCTCGCAAGTGAGCCAGAATCTGCCAGAGTGGCCTCGCGCAGCTCGACAGCCAGGAGGCCTGCGATGAGACTGATTTCTACCGTGCTGAGACCAGTAGTAGCTCGGCGTGGCGTTCTTCCTCACTGCTCTGAAGAGCTAATACACCACAACTGCATTGGATCGGTGTGAGTACGTGCGGCGAGGCAGCTACAGCATGCACTGAGAAAGCTATTGGGTGACCAGCGCTACGTGCATCTACCACCAGGCAGTGTCTAGTGGCGACCACAGTCACGCGCACCCAGTCCCTTGCACTTGACATGATTGACCTGCGTTGGCCTGCCCATGATACAGGCGTACGACAGACTTGGTGGCCATCAGATTGATGCTGAAAAGGACCTGCGCACCGCGCCCTACGGCAGCTGTTCTGAGGCGCTGGACATCAAACCGCACAAGCAGTACCGTAGCGTCGCGATCGGCCCAGCGTTCTTCGGTCTCTGGTCGGGCCCGGCAGGCAGACAGCCTATCAGGCGGGAGCTTTGCCGTCCGCGCTCACAGGGCGGGCGGGCGCGCGGGCGGGCGAGTGGCCCTGCTATCGTACCTGTACCAGGCGAGGAACAGCATGTCTTACCCATCGGCTCCGGCATACAGTGGGGTCAGCGTGCCGCCATGGCACGCTCGGCCTGACGATATGCGCCGTTGACTGAAGACCGTTTGGGCGAGCAACAACATGGCGGGCACGCCGCTGCCTGGCTGTGAGCATGCAGTGCGCTGCACCCTGAGACTGAGAGCACCGCACTGCGCGCGCCAGGCATGGCCGAGTCCTCTGAGCTCGAGTCTTTCCGGCGCAGGTGGCGCGAGGAAGTGCATGCGCGACAGGGCCAGCAACCGCAGCAGCAGCAGCAGCAGCAGCAGCAGCAGAGGGGCGCCCGTTGCAGCGAAGTCGTCGGGGGCCAGGATGCAGGGCCGCCTGAGGCTGCCACCGTTGCGACCGCAGTCGCACTCCCTGCTGCGGACGCCAACGACTCTCTCGAAAACGGCGTGCGAGCCCTGAGGCTGGATGATGGACCGTCGAAGGCCCAGGCGACCACGCCGGTGACAGCGCTGGACCATTTCGAGGCGGCCGTGGCAAAGGAGGCACAGGGCAGCCTAGGCACGAGTCTTGACCTGTATCGCAAAGCGTACAGAGTAGGTCTTGCGCGTCGGCGATAGCACAGCTCTGAAGGACGTACTGACGTCGAGTGCGTGGTTGCAGCTAGATAGCGACGTCGACAAGGCTTATCGCCAGAAACACTTCCCAAGAAACGGACACGATGCGCGGACACTCCAGCGACCCAATGAGGGCGGCGATACGTCCTCGCAAACGCCGGCAAGCTCACGGACGGCAGACAAGGCGCCCGTGCTATCGACTGCGGCCCTTGTCGCCTCGTTCGCCCACGTCCCGATCTCGCCAGCAGAGTCCCCCATCGAGGGCGCCCCGCCGCTTGCATGCCCGATCGCCCACATGCCGACCGAGATCCTCGCGCAGATCCTGTGCCTCGTCGCGGAAGAGGACCCCGCCATGCTGAAGCGAGTCGCGCTCGTGTGCAAGCGCATGAGCTGGCACGTCTCCAACGAGCAGTCCGTCTACAAAGCACTGTGCCTGTCCCGCCGATTCGGTCTCGGGAGCATGCAGTACCGCTGGCGCACGACCATCAACGGCTCGCCGTTGTACCAGATAGCTCAACCCCTCGCGCAGACGCCGCCGACAAGTCACGCGAAACAACGGCTGCAGCATGCGATCCCCCCTCCACACCAGTCCTGGCGTGAAGCCTATCAGCTGCTGCCCCGTATCCGCTTCACAGGAATATACATCAGCACGATCAACTACAACAGACCAGGAGCGCATGCAGATCTAACGAACGTCTCCGCTGGCGCGCCCATCCACGTCGTCACATACTACCGGTATCTGCGATTCTACCCGGATGGCACAGCTATACACCTTGTTACAACGGCGGAGCCAGTCGAAATCGTTCGCCACGTCACGCGCGAGAATCTTGACTCGCTAGAAGCTCAAGCGCGCGTGCAGCACCGCCTGACCGCGCGGCGCCTGCAGCCTCAGGCTCCGCCTACGGACGATCACTCTTCGGCCTCTGTCTCGCTTCCGACGTCCGTCCAGGACACATTACGACTGGCTCTGCGAGGCCGTTGGCGGCTCGACACCCCCGTTGCTGGGCTCGCGCCGGACTCTAACCCTGAGCATGCAACGCTGCCGTTCGACGACCATGCCCCGCCCACTTCCGAGCACGAGGAGCAAGTCAAGGCTGGCTGTCCCGCCCCAGACCCTCGCGACGTGACAATCGAGACAGAGGGCGTGCACCCAAAGTACACGTTCAGAATGCACCTATCGCTACGCTCCGCCCATTCACGGTCCACGAACGTGGCCAAGAACACGGGGCTCATCTGGCGCAGCTTCTGGAGTTACGACAGCATTACCGATGATTGGGTCGAATTCGGACTCCGGCACGACCGACCGTTCATCTTCAGTCGCGTCAAAGGCTGGGGCATGGACTGACCGCAGCACGGCGACCACACCACATTCCGAGCGATCTAGCTACTCAGTCAAGGGCAACTAGCGGCCCTTGACGCCGCGATCTCCACTGGCAACCATCATCGCCATCGTATCGCTCGTATAACATCACGGTTGAATAGTGTAATGGTTATCACACCAGATTCTGATTCAAGTTCGCATTGATCGTTCTGGTGATCTGGGTTCGATTCCCAGTTCGACCTTGTCCTCTTTTTGCAGCCCCGGCACTCGGTTGACGGCAGCGAGCATCTACACGGCTACTCAGCAGCAAGACGCGACAATTGTCAAATCTGCCATGGACGAGCAAAGTAGGTATACCGGCATTGAATGGCGATCGACCGCTCTGAAAAGACGAGTCCCAGTGCGCATCAGTCACATGGATGAGAGCCGCCTCAACCTCATGTGCTGCCATGAGCCCCAAAGCAATTGTGCTCGCAGTTGCTACACGACAATTGATATCAATTCTGCAAAGGTCGCAGTCATCGGGCCGCAACTGGTTGCCCACGTCAAAGAGCTTCCAAGTATTGAGATTGAGCAAAAGCAGCGTCCTGAATAGCCAAACGGAAAGGTATCTCTGAAATATGCTGATAATATGCGTCCAAGCCCGGCAGTGATGGTGTCAGCCCAAGCATTCTGACGGCGATCGGGCCGAGACTGATGACTATCGGCAAGCCGCATCGCAAGCCATCCCGCGGCGACAGGGACACGCGGCGCCAACTTCTCGCTTGATCGCCCGTTTCACGTCATCTGTATATGTGACTGCGGTGGCAGGCCAGCTGCGTTGCCGATAGAACTCATCCATATGACGAGCGAGACGTGATGGGCGGGCCGTGCCCAAATACTTTGTGGTTGGTAGGCATGCCTGCCATGCCAGGCGCGCGAAAAAATCCTCAGTACGGCTCAGTTTCGGCGTCAACGCCAAGGGGGCCTCGTGTCTCGCAAATTCTTTGTGGAGGCTGTTTGGCGGGTTCTAGAGGTTGTTGGAAGGGGTATGAGGTTGAGCCGCCGACTCGTATGTCCCAGCGATGTTTCAGGTCGCGCATGCAACGCTCGCCCGTGCTCACTAGCGGTGGCATTGCCTGGTCTCCTGTCATCGACTGATGCGCGCCTGCTCTCCTGCGTGCGATTGGTGGCAACGGAGGGGCTCTTCCGATGCCCTGATCGTGTGACCGAGGGCATGCCCATGCCACCGCCGCTGTTCGATATCGAACCCTGCGTGCGCAGCTTGGCGTACGGCGGTGGATCAAGTACACCTGAGTTGGCCTGCCCATTGTTGAGTGCATTCTGACGACGGGTGGGACTCTGTTCTATGCTGGACGACACAACGGAAGTCCGTGCCGGCACGCGGGTGCCGGAGCGAAACCCGAGACTTGACGACGCTCTTGAGGATTGCGAAGGCGTTGTGGGCGCAGGTGGCTGGAAGCGTCTTGTGATTGGACTTGGAGGTGGGACCGAGCGATTCCGTTGCGGCGAGGACACTGTACTGGCAGATGGTGCGGAGCCACGGGACCGCAAGACCGGTACTTCCTTTCGGTATGGAGACGGCGTTGTCAAGCTCAGGGGCTTGAAGTTATGCCCTATTTGCAGATCGTTTGTGTTTGAGCTGTTGTTCCAACGCGGCCTGGCGGGGCTGGCGACTTGCGTTGGTACTTGTGACAAACGTGAGTGCGACCGTGGAGTCGGGGAACGGCTCGGTAGCCTCGAGCTGGTGTGGCCGACGGCAAGACGACTCCCTGGGCGTGGGATAGCCGATTGACGTTTGAGGCTGGTTGGCGTGCTGACTGACGAGGTGCTCGCACAGTGCTGCATGCGACCCGGAGTTGGCGCAGGCGCTCTGCCCTTCGAACTGGTAGAACTGCCTCGGCGGCTAGTTGTCGCGGTCCGCTCGGCCGATAGGACGATCGAGGACGTAGGCGACGTATCTGGCGTGCCGATCGTACGGGGGCTCTCAGGCGTGAGAATGCTGGAGACTGAATCTCTGAGCTGCTGCCTACCACGCTCGCCATTAAGCTGACTTAGCACGAACTGCATGGCAGTGATGCTGCGCTCGAGGGCCTCATTGCGCGCTCGCAAGTCAGTCTGGAGGCGGATGATTTCGCCATTGACGGTGAGGCGGTTCTTGATGCCTGTCTCAATGATTCCCAGTACCCGTTGTATGGCCGGCTTGTAATGCGTTCTCTTCGCCTCGAAGTTCTCTATCCTCGTCATGATGGTGGTAACATTGATACCCATACCTCCTTGGCTGATGGCGTCCTGAAGCTTGCCGATGCTCCGCTCAATGGTATCAAACATCTTGTTGGCTTGTGCGCCGGCATTGCGGAAGACGATGACCCAACGGTCCTCTCCCAGCTCACCTTTCAGTACATTGGCGTCATTCTGTAGCTTCTCGTACCTCCGCTCCAGGTACGATCGGCGGTCTTCGACTTCCTGGCAAGCAGTCGGAAACACAGCCCTCGCTCGAGACAGGAAGGTGTCGAGGTGCATTGGTAGGAAATCGAGCGATGCTCGCAGCGGTTGCATGCGAGCGAACAATTCCAGCAAGCTCATGTCATCCGCAGTAGACCTGGTTGGTGTGTCTAGTGGTGGCAGCCCCTGAAGCGCCATGAGCCCCGGCGCTCTGCTAGCCTGCGCATGCGACGTGGTCAATCGAGCGGAAGGTGTATCCTCAACTATGGTCTCCAGCTCGTTGAGGTCGACGCCGTGAGATGGATCCGAGTCCATTGTCATGATCTGGTGCCTCTTCTCTTCGAGCTCGAATATGAGCTTCGAGATCTCATCAATCTCAGTAGAGACGTCGCCGAGCACCACCTTCCACAGGTCCTCCCATTGGATGGCGAGCTCGACCTGCGTCCGGACGTCCCTCAGCTGCGACTTGACCAACTCCCATTTGTCCAAGACTCCGTTCCTTTGTGCCTGTAGCATCTCCAATGCAGCGGGTTCTGTCACAGTATAGTCTCGGCGATACGATATTCGACCAATGGCTTCGAGGTAGGCCTCCACAAGTGTCTGGAACTTTGTGACTGCCGTCGTAATCTCGTCAAGACTTTGCCTGCCACCCGCGGCCGCCCACTCAATGTCTTCGTCTGCATCAAGACCGGTGAGTACGTCGGCGACTTTGTCGAGCCATTGTTGCATCTGCAGCGAGTATTTGCGAAGCTGCTGCACCGCATCTGCCGCAGCCGCAGGCCCCTCGACGGCCTCTTGCAGGACTGTGACCTCTGGGAGATGCATGGAAGTCAGTCGCGAAAGCAGATAGCTCAGTGAGCTGCGCGATAGCGAATACACCGAGTCGGTCCGGCTGAGGCCTGCCGAGTCAGCAAAGCCTCCCATTGTGATCACATCGTCATCCCCGGTGGCGGTAGAGGGTCGCTCCGTGCCTGGGACGAGGCCAGCCGTGTGAGTCGCATAATCTTGCTGCCCATGCGCGGCTCTGCTGGAGCTGCCTGCGCCCCTTTCCTCCATGGACACGGAGGCCCGCCCTGCTTGTGCTGATCGCGGGATAATTGCGGTTGACATCTGAGCTCGATTGATTCGATCCGGTGATCTCTCTCCTCGTGGGTCGCGGCTCGTGAGCAAGGCGGACTTCAACACCCTCGTCCCGAGTCGCAGGCAGCCGGGCTGCGAAGGCCCATGAGAACAGCTGCCAGCACTGACAGTGACCCAGACAAGCAATTATGGCTTGCCCTGACAAGACGTGTCAAGGTGCAAGTGTGGCCGCCAGCCTTAGCCGGTTTGCGCCGCAGCGCCTCGTGCGCACGCGGCGTGGTATTTCGGATTTACGATGGCCGGCGCAGCTGTGCCACGAGGGAAATGAAGGGGGATTCTCGAAGTCGATCTGGCCCCCGGAACCAGGGAGCTGACTGGGCCGAGTGCTGAGGACAGCGAGGTCCCTCTATCGTCGAGGAGAATGCTCTGATGAGCGCAGGAGGAGCAGCTCAGGGGAGATGCCGTTGGCTGCCAGCTGCAGTCCAATTGCTCGTTGCCGGTGCTGCGTCGTCAGAAGACACGTGCGTGCTCGACAGACAGTCGCGTGAGACTGGAGCAGTCGCACGGAATGACGGGCGCTGGCCAATGTCGGCGGGCACGGCGGACACGGCGCGACCCGGTGCGAGGCCACCTTTAATCATCTCAGCAGGCGAGTCTAGGCTGGCCGTGCTGTTTCAGCATCCGTCAAGTGCGTGTCGCAGCGCACTGCCCAGAGACACGTTCAAACAGGACGCGAGCAAGCATGACAGGGAGAGGCTCCGTCCTGCAAGACAGGCTCAATTGATTGGCAAGGACCCGCCGGGAAACGGCCAGCCCACCCATTCGGTTGACTCGCCGTCCCGTGGTGCGCTGACAGCAGCCGTTCTCCAGCGCGGCGTCAAGTCGAGTTGCCGCCTGCCATTGACAAGCAGCATATGGGGGCGCTGGAGGCCTACTTGCGCGCGTGCATGGCCGAGCAGCACATGGCTCCGCGCCGCGATGCGCGACCGCAGCATGCTGCCCTGCTGTGAGACTCGGGGCCGGGGCAGGGCAGCCTGAGACGTGGTTGGCCGCCGACCGTTTGCCTAGGCGCTCACGCCCTCGTGCTTCATGCACCGGAACCCGCATGGACCTGATGGAACCTTGCCGTCCGCCTCAACAAGCCGATGGCAGGATGGTAAACGCCTGCGTGCAGGATTGGGACCGCCTCGCCAGTGTCACAGCTCAATGGTTGGACCGTGTCTTCCGAGGCTGATGAATGCTCTGACGGACTCAAGACCGCATGAGCGGACGACGACGATGCCACTGACAGGTGGGGGTCCCGCCCCCGCCAGCGGACGGAGGCGCTACGATGCTGGTTGACACTCAGTCTGAAGAACGAACATGCATTGACTTGCCGCTCCGTGTGCAGCTGCGCGGTCTGAACTCAGTGAGGGGCTATTAGAGCTTGATTTGCTCGCGGGAGCGTACTCGTGTAATGTATATGAGAGGGTATCAGCGTAAGGGTTGGGGCTGGTGCAAAGGCAAGGCTATGAACATGCGAGATTGGCGAGAATGGGTTGTTTGAAGGAAGAAGATGGTGACATATGCAAGTGCAACGATGCAGAATCGATGAGAAGGGCCTCGGCACGCGCGCGGCGATGTGCAAGCCTCAATGGGGCTTCATACCGTCGTCGATGACGGAAGCCAGCCCCTCGAAGCCAAGGGAGGTGCGAGACCTGGCTTTCTTCTTCTCAGCCTCCATTTCAGTCCAGTCACGGATCAGCTCATCCCGGACAACGCGGCACCAGAGCATCAGCGCCGCATCGAGCTTCCGCCATGCCTCTGGGCCAGTGTCGTTGACAATGTTGGCAACATTCAAGTCGAGCTTCTGCTCCCACCGTATCTCGCTGGCTTTCGCGAAAAAAAGTAGGTTCTCCGTCTGTCGGTATGGCTTGCCAACATCTAGGTGGTAGGACTTGATCTCCCCGAAGCGGCGCTTTGACTGGCGCACGGCTTCGTTGTGGAACCTCACCAGGTCGCGACCGTCTCTCACGCGGGCCAGGAAGGGTGTTGGCAGCTGATCGTCAGCGGGTGTCTCGTCGTCCACTGGAGTCCACTCTGGCAGGGCTTCACCGGTCGTCTCGAGATAAGCCAAGAAAGCAGCGTTGCGCTCCCTCTCACGGCCCGTCCAATCGCCGGTCACCCAGGCAAGGTTCTGGCGGCGTAGTTGGTCTTGCTCTTCCAGTCGGCGATCCTCTTCGAGCATGTGCCGGGCGTCTTGGATCCAGTTGAGCAGCACACCGCGCTCGCCGTCTCGCAGACCGCCGTCGAAGTCTCTAGATGCCCAACACCTCAGCATGTCAAGAACATTAAGCAGATCTTTCCTGATTCTCCTCTCAGGCGAGATCATCTTCAGGCGCTCTGGGTGGTCGTGAGACGTGTAGTAAGATCTTGCACATGTGATAGCATTGGTGATTGAGTTCAGTGTTCGTATGCCGTGGATCTCGTGCATCGGTATCTGCGGGGCGTCTGGAAAGGCCTCTGTGGCATCGGGATCGATCGTATCTGCGTCAGGCCCGATGTTTTCCGCAATTGCACTGTGCGGTCTGACTCGTGAGACCTTGAGGTCGTGCTTGTCCGCTGCTGGCGCCGACGCTCCTTGACCGCAAGATCTGTCGGCATTGATTTCCCGTTCTGCCTCGTCCAGGGCCGACTGCAGGTCCAGCCTGAGGACCTCGACATCTGGCGGAGGCGGTATGCGCTTTTCATGTTTGCTGTAGGTACTGACGGTCGGTGGAAGCATTTCTTCGTCGGAGAAGTCCCAATCCTCATCGAAGATGACCTCGTCGACGGGACTCTCGACCATTGGTGCTTCGACATGGCCATTGGCAAGGGAAAGGTCAATCGCGCTGAGATCGTGCTTCTTGTTGACCTTGTTGCGCCCGTTCCTGCCATCGAGCAAGCCCGTGCGGGCAAAGTAATGCTGCAGGTGTGCGATGCTGCCCAAGCACATCACACTCTCGCGATGCCGTGCCGACTCCGCGAACGTGGCACCCTGTGCACGCACATAGCCGCGCCTTCTGACGGAAACCGACGATGTGGATGTAGATGACTTGTTCGAGACCGATGAGACGCTGGAGAAGGTGCGATCAGGCGAAGGGCATGACGACGAGATTGCAGGTGTTGGCGAGAGTGACGGGGTCGGAGAGAATGCTCGCAGAGGCGCAGCATTGGAATCAGAGGTTGCCATGCTGACTGTGATTGCACTTGGAATGACAGGTTGTAATGATGACCAGGAGGTGAGATCTGAGCGAGCGATAACGATATGCTGTTGCGGACGGCGCAGCGAATTTTGGGGTCGCAGGCGTGAATGGTGCGGCTGAGTTCGCGCTGAGAAGTTGAGGGTTGAGAGTTGGCCCGGCTCTGGACCTCGAGGCCAAGCTCTGCAGGTGACGGAGGGGACACGACAGTAATGAGCGATCGCCTTGGCTAGCGTCGTGACATTCGTGACACGGAGACAGCTGATCGCAGCAGCAGTTGATCCGTGTACCTGAGGTTCGGACGTGCCTGCGACAATCAGCAGAACGTGGGCAGTAAGGTCTTCGATGCGAAGAATATTGAGACTTGAATGAAAGGAAGTAGGATCGGTCTCAGAGACAGGAGCGAATGGACAGTAATCGATATGGGGTCTGTCCCAATTTCAGGCTGACTGATGGAGCAGAGGGCCTCAGAAGGGCTGACACTAAGGGAAAAAGAAGGCGACCATTCAACTGATTGAACGGGATGGCTGCCGACGTGGTGTAGTCCTGCCGCGGACAGCGTGTCAAGATGGAGTCACCCGAAAGGGAGCTCGGAAGATGATAGGCGTCAACGACTCCTCGGACAGCGTGCTGCAGTGCGATATAGTCCGTCCGGGCAGGCACTCAGCAGTTCGCCAGTCTTGCTGCCCGGTTCTGGCCTTGAAGTGGAAAGGAGAGAGGGAGCGGAGTGCAGGTAGGGAGGTGGTGAGAGCCAGCGAGGAAGTGCCTGTAATCCAATGATTTGCTCGAAACGGCGGTTTGATTAGACCATCCCTGACCCAGGCTTTGCTGGGGCGGCGGCGGCTTGAGGCGAAATTCGAATGCTCCCGAAATCCGGGGTGTCCTTGTCCTGACCGGGCAGGGCAAACAGGGCATTGATCTGGTCGGATGCTGGGGGAAAAACCCGCACGGGACGGTAAACGCTGACTGTCCGTCGGCCGTGCTTGCATGGTCGTTCACCACTGCCAAGTGGTGCTGGCCGTTCGACGTGCATGCTGACCAGGCCCCGTCAACGGCAGAGGCAGAGCACCATGATGCTCAATGTCGAAACTACTCTGAGTAATGCACTTGCGGCCAGGGGGCTCAGACGCTTGGTTCCTTCGTGCTGTCCGTACCTAGGCTGAGGTAAGGGGGATATGCCGAAACACTGTGCTTCGACTGAGGCTCGAGCCTCTCACACACCTGCAACAGGCCACAGCAGCGTAGCGTCCTGCTGTTTGCGCATTTGTAACGGGCCACCACTGACGGTCGCGCGCCTACAGGTGTATGATGGAGTGCCGGAGACGCCTGCATGACTGCTGCGGCCTAGTCATCGCTCGCCGTGGCCCGGAGTAGAGGCAACATCTTTGAATCGGCAGCCGTCGTGCCCAAGAGGCTGCCATCAGGCCGACGGTAGCATTGCGTACGCGCAGCGCGCGAGACCAGCAGATTCTCAATCCATGCCCGATCCAATGAAGACGAGCATTGGCCGATGGCCGCCAAGTCCGCTGCCGCCAAGTAGCCTCCAGAAGACGAGTCCGCACCGTTGCTGCCAATGGTCATTGGGACGCCATTGGGGTCCTGAACTGCGGTGCCATCACAGCGACCCCATCCGCGGGCCTTGAGACTGCCACCAGCCACTTGAGCAGGCCCTGTGAGCCCTTCATACCCTTCGTAGCTCGATGCAGCTCCAGGCAACGATGACATGGCGAGTCCGCTCAGCGAAAGCGAGATCCGTGTCAGGAGCTGGGCCTCAGACGCACAGGCCGAGGTTGAAGCTGCCGCCCTCGTGGAGACGGGAAACCTGAAACAAGCCCGGGTCGCGCTGGATGGCCCCGGGCAGCGAGAAGCGCGGCTCCAGGCGCCATGTCAAAGCCCAAGCTCGCTCGGGGCGCGCAGCAAACGCGGAAACAAGTGGAAACACGAGCACTGGCGTCTCGTCGAGGAACTAGGGGCAGCGGACTTCTACTGTCGCCGAGTTCCTTGTGGAGCGGTGTTGCCGCGCAAGCAGCGGACGCCGCGACCGTCGCAGCGCTCTCCGGGCCACGGCTGACTGTCGTAAACGTGGCAGTGGCACTCACGAGACGCCATATCATGATTGACCGAGGACATGGAGCTGCTCGTGAGACTCACGCCTAGCAGTAAACGCCCGTGTCTCTATGTACGAGCCTCAGGAGCGTGAGCTGACATGGCAGCAGTCTACGGTGGCCAATAGCCCAACGGCAGCAGAGTTCAAGGCAGAGGATCTCAAACGCCAGCCTCGACGCCACTGCCAGCCCGCTCGTCTACCCCTCATATGGGGAGTCGCGAAATGATTCAGAGAAGCTCGTAACTCACAGCTCCGGCGAGGGGTGAATGATCGACATGGCTGTCATTGCATAGTCGGCGAGGTACTGACGAAGCTTCCTTCGGATTGGGTGAAACATTAATGACAGTCTAGGCTAGGCACGTGGTCCCGTGATGTTTGCTGGATGCGCTCTTCCCGCACGCCTGCTGGTCCGGGGGGAAAGGGCCGGGCGTGGATGCGTGCATGCGCAGTCTGCGAGGTGCGCGAAGAGGGCCCGGTCAAGCGCGGTAGATTGTGACGTGGCAAGACAGCATAGGCGTGAGGGCGTGCCGTGCATGCGAGCCGGTCTGTGTTCATAGCGTCCAAAACATGGGTAATCAGACCATTGGTGCCCATCTCAACGCCGCGCCACAAATGAACGGTGCGGGGGCGGGGACTGCCGGTGTGCTGGGTAAGCCGCGTCTCCCAGCCGCGATCGATAATCCAAAAACAGGTACAGGAACCAAACCACTGCGCTGTGTACATAGCCCCTGAGATCTGTATGCAGACGCACGACGAGATTGAGAATACCGAGTGAACAGATTGTGGTGGCGAGGAGGCGGTGATGGTGACAGCTGAGACCGGTGGAGGCGTGAGCGTGACGTGCGTGCGACGGGCGCGGCCGGTCGCCGAGTCCGCATCGAACCGCAGCGTTCATCGAGTGCGAGGCGAGGCTTGCTGGCCAGAAGACATGCGGCTGAGACCTGACACCGGTCGACAGGCCGTCACGAATACGCATGCGGTGCGGGGTTGCTGGCGGTAGCGCGCGTCACACCTCTCGGTGCGCAAGCCTGGGCGTCCTCAGCCGGTATGTGTAGCGATTGTTGGATGCGCAGAGCCGGCTGTATGAACTGTGAAATGGGGTATAACGGTGTGCGAGGGTGCGAGGGTGATGATGTGGGAGTGATGCGTAGTGAGGCGCAGATGGTGCGAGCTGCGGCCGCCGTGCCTGTCACGTTGCAAGGGCTGATCAGGACTCGGCCTTTGGACCGGCGAGGCGTACTGTGGCGTGGCGTGGCGTGGCTTGGAGCTGAGCTGGCCATTCGTGGCCGATTGCCGTGTCATGTCGTTCGTAACGGCTGACTGACTGAATCGACCGGTGCACTGAGATCTGCAATGGGTCGTAGCGCTGGCGGCATGGTGGTTGCCGTCCAGCTAGTGGTGAAGGGGTAGTAGGACCGCAGGGCGGTGTTCACAAGATGCCGGAGTCGCGCAGCGCGTTCTGTAGGATTGTCTCCTTGACGACGGAGAAGACTAGCCGGATATTCGAGGTATCGGTCGCTTGTGTCAAGCTGGACGGTGCGTGAGTAGGTCGGCCGCACTGGGGGTGGTGGGGACGAGAGCACGTACTGAGGATACAGTGTGAGGTGGGCGCGATTGACCTGCGTGAACTTCCACAGCAGGAACTTGGCCGCGCGATTTGGGTCGTTGCCGCCCGAGTACTCCGGGAAGTACTTGCCGAGGGGGCTGCGGTCGATCTTGGCGCGAAACAGGTCGACCTTGTTCAGGAAGAGGACTATCGAGGTGCGCATGAACCACCTCGAGTTGACGACGGAGTCGAACAGGATGAGGGATTCGTTCATGCGGTTCTGCAGGTGCGAGGTGCGAGATGCGAGGTGGGCAGGCCGTCAGTCAGGGGCTCTGTGGCTCTGCGGCTCTGCGGCTCTGGCGGAGCGGGTAGGTGTGGCAAAAGATAGGGGCGCGCTGGGTGTCCACCGCTAGCTCGAGCTGCGTTGGTGCGTGCCGAGGCTCATGGTAGGGAGAGCAGACGGGACGGGGAACGGTGGAGAAGCACGGAGCTCTAGTACACACCTGGCTGTTCTCCTCCAGCAAGACCTGGTCGTACTCGCTTAGCGCGACGCAAAAGATGATGGAGGTGACGTTCTCGAAACAATGGATCCATTTCTTCCGTTCGCTGCGTTGCCCGCCCACGTCGAACATACTATCGTGCCAAGCGGAGAGATCCGCGACAGTCAGCCAGCTGGTCGCATCCGTGTGAGAGAGAGAGGGAGAGGCAGGAGCTTGGCAGGTGGCAAGCGGTAGGCTGGATCGCGATCGCTTGTCCCGATCCGAGATTGACGGGTCTAGCTGGCCGAGCTGGCCGAGCTGTGCGAGCGCAGCTAAGCTCAGCGCAGCTCAGCTTGCAGCCAGGGTCGCAAGCAGGCTGCGCTTGCAAGCCATGGACCTAACGGTGCATTGCATCGCCATCCATGCCGTGCCGTGCCGTGCCGTGCCGTGCGGTGCTGGTGTGCTGCTATTCCGGGTGTGGACGTACTGTATGTTCAATTGGCCCATGTTGAAGCGTGTGTCGTAGATGCCTGTTGTTTTTGTCCTTGCGCGCAGGACGTCTGCCTCGTTGGGCACGTAGTCGGGCGCGCATATCCGCGAGACCTCGGAGAAGAAGCTGCGCGGCGGCAGTGGTCAGTAGTCAGTGGCTGACGGGAAGTTGCCGGGGGAGCAAGAAGAGGCATACTAAGGCGCGGAGTCGAGGATGTAGAACTCGTTCTGCTGCTCGGTGACGCGCGCGACGTTGGGGTCGCTCCAGAGCAGGGCGATGGCGTCGCCGACGGCGGGGTCGATGGGCGTGTTGGGGTCCGGGTCCTGCTGGTAGGCGGCGAGGAAGTCGACGCCGTCGCGGGCCTTCTGGCTGGCGAGCTCGACGTCGAGCTCGCGCAGGGCCTTGAGCAGGCACGCGGCGCACTCGAGCAGGTTCTTGTAGACCGTCGAGCGGTAGCTGCGCAGCTCCTCCTCGGTGTAGCCGTTCTGGTGGATAATCTTCATCTGCTTGACGATGGTGGACTTGCCGCTCTCGCCGGCGCCTGCTCACACCAATTGGCTGATCAGACAGGGGTGCACGACGACATCGAGGGGGGGGAATAGGAAGAGAAGAGATGGGTCACCCACCTAGCAGCAGGATCTTGCACTCCTTCGATAACCTCTTCGCATCCTCCTCGATCTTCTTGTCGATGGCATGGCTGCGCTGGCGCTCCGCGACGTTCTCGGCGCCGGTGCCTCCCCCGCCGCCCTTGCCGGAGCTTAGACAGGCGCCCATTGCGCCGCCCGGGGTGCTTGCGAAGCCAAGCTGCGAGGGACGGGTGCGGGTTGCGCGGGAGTGCGGGAGGTGGCGAGGATGATGGTAGTTTGTAGTAGCGGGGGAGGGTACGCGACGTGATGCGCTGCGCTGCAATTGGAGTTGTGAATCGGCGTGCGACTGCGTGTGCGAAGTGGTGGCGGCAGCAGCTCGCAAGCCAGGTCGAACGATCGAGGGTCGAATGTCGAATGTCGAATGTCGAATTCCAAATTCGATCCGGTTGGGTAATGGATTGCGATGCGATCCAGTCAAGCAGCCCGCGCCGCCGAGCGCAGGCGCAGTATTGTATGTGTTCGGTTCCTCTGTTCTGCTGCTCTCCTCTGCCTCCGGACCGGCTCGCGGAGTGCAGTGCACAGTACAGCAGCAACTGTCTATGGCGAGTGTATGGAGGGGAGGGGAAAAGGTAGCGGGTGGACCACGGGAGGGTCGCGAATACGGCTGGCACGCAAGGTTGCGTCTATCTACGGG
>JAGYHY010000113.1:0-16606 GCA_024244165.1 Ascosphaera acerosa | reverse complement strand
ATTTCTCGTAAGGTGCCGAGCGGGTCATAAAGTAGAACCCCGCCCGATCCCTAGTCGGCATAGTTTATGGTTAAGACCTCGCACGCGCCGCCGCAGCCCTGCGGGAGCAACGTCGGCGCAAGGCTCGGCTCGGTGGACCAGCGCTCGCTGCAGGCGTTTGCGCTCGCGGCGCCGCGCGGCGAGTCCGACGCCTGGGCGGTGACGACAGCGCCGGTCTGACGGCGGGTGGCTATGCTTGGCAGGCCTAGCGGGCCTGGTGGGCCTGCACGGTGGTAGCTGGTGCATAGTCTCCGATGGCTGGTACTGTATATACATACTCCGGAATGACGAGAGAGAACAGCTTCCCGGCGCGTCAGCTGCTGCTGCGTCGGCGTAAGCGACCTGGGTTTGACCTCTGACCGACCATATCGTAGAGTAGAGACGGCCAAGGCCACCACGCGCCGGTGCAGCTCGTCGTGCCTCGGGCCAAGCCCAGGGCTGGCATCGCGGGCGTGTTTCGTGCTTCACCGCGTGCGCGAGGTCGAGACTCGAGGCCACAGTTGGCCGGTGGGTTCTGGGCACCTGTCAGAGCTGATCGTCACCCCGCCCACAGATACAGATACCGTCTGCACAGTCTGCACACATACATAGATGCAGGACTCGTATGCGCTGTGTAGCAGAGGCCACGCCTGTCTGGTCTGCCTCCTGGCGCTGCCATCTGCCATCTGCCATCTGCCATCTGCCTGCTGGCTGCACACCACCGCGCACACGGTAGAGCCGGAGTACTACACCGACTACCTGTCCCTTGAATCACAACCCACCACCAACCTCGAAAGAATATAACAGCGCCGCTCTACAAAGTTGCTGAAATGACGAGCAACGTGGCACCCAAGATTTCTCCCTCGAACCGCGCGTTTACCTGCCACACCTTGGCCATGTGGGTAGACGCCATGACCAGGTCTCCCTACATGCCGGAGGTGAGACGAGACGTCATGGGCACAAGCGCTACCCATGAGCTCCCGGTACTAACGTTGGGTGAGTTCGACCGCATCCTGAGTATCTTTCACGGAACCACGAGGCGAGGCACCCCGTTCCCCTTGGTTCCGGGTCCCGAGGTCAACTACACGGACCTGATGCAGGGAGGCGAAACACACCCGCCTGCACTAACAGGCCCGGTCGCGGCATCGAGCCCAAGAATTGGCACGCCTCATCATGAGAATAAAGGCAAGCAGCCAGCCCAGCCAAGCCCTTGACTTGGCTCGTTGGGGGGTTAAGTGTAAAAGGGGTAGCAACGTGCGCCGGCCGAGTGAATCGGGCCAAGGCGGCACACCGGCAGCCACCTCGCACCCAACCACGAGATCAGGTCCTGCTTGCGCCGCCGTCTGACAGCAGAGCCACGGCCTGGCAGGAGCTGGCAGCCCGAGGAGCACAAGGACTCGTTGAAGGAAATATCACTCCGACAACGGAACCACCTCCGCGCCACGACGTCACCCACAGGTTACCGACCGCAGCCTCTGCGCCGCAGCCAACTGCCAGGGCCAAAGATGCGGTACCGGGAGGGACGACAGTTCCAATTAACAAGCCGTCCGAGATATGGCCGCTGACCCGGCTCAACGGATTCGTCGCCGGCTTCAGCTGACAGTTGGCGGGAAGGCAGCGCTGCAGGTGGAGCGCACTGAGAATCACTGAGAAATAGCACTTCGCAAGAGACGGGATGCGATCAATTGGTGGCAGAGCCTAAAGGAGACCGGCGCACCCAAAGACCGAGTGGCAGGAATTGAGAAGGAGATCAGGCGGTATAGCAGGCAGTACAACTACCAAACCAAAGAGCTTAGACGCTTGATGGATGACTGGTTTGAAACCACGAACTCCACCCACTAGCGAGTTGCATATCGAGCTACGCACGAAGTTGTGCCGACATCGGCTGCCTCGGATAGCGAAGAATACCAGAAATGGAGGTATCAGTTCACTGAGGCCCCCCCAATGCTCCATACACACAAACAGGAGCGCGCGCACAGCCGGAAGACGGCCAGACAAGGGAAGGGTCCCCGCTCGGTGAGCTCACAGTAGGAGGATGGCCAGCATCAGGACAGGTAAACGTACCCCTCCGCTGCCGGCGGCCGCCTAGCCCGAGTTAATCACAACACTCCCGCCACGGCGCCGGGTGACTGACGGCGATGGCGACCGCAATGAAGGGAGAAGGAAAGGTAGAAGGAAAAGGAAACTGTTTATTTGCGACAATAGAAGTACAATAGCCGCCAGGGCGGCTAGCTTGCATAGCTTCTTGACTTCGGAGAGGGAGAGCGGATGCTCAAGCGGGCGAGTCCTCCTCCTTCTCTTTAACCCATTGGGAGAAGTCCTTTTCCTGCCCGGGCTCCGGGTCAGCGTCCCTCTCCTGCTTGATGCCCGGGTCGGTGCTCCCATCCTGCTGCATCGACGACACGGCGTACGCAGCGGGCGCCAAGGCGGCCGCGAAGCGCCGCTGCCGGTTGGCGGCGTGAGCCAGGAGGGCGTGTGTCTCCCCCTAGGAATACACAGAGGTGTCCACCATTGGCCCCGGGAGGGAAGAATCGATGGAGGCTGGGTGACATGGTCAGTCAATTCTATCGTTGGAGAAAGCACAGGGGCACCGACATACTGTCCAGGGGCAAGCGGCGCCCGCCACATAGCAACTGGCGCACGGGCCCTCGCCAAAAGCCTGAGTGCAGCCGGCGAACAGCCCGCGGCGCTCAGTGCAGCGAGTGCACTTGGCCCCAGTGTGGGGGGAGAAACTTGCCTGCACCACCAAGGCGGACCGAGGCATCAGACTGCGGACGATTGGGTCCCAAGGCAGCTCGACCCTGATCACGACCCGGGAGGGGGTGTATAGGGTTTTTCGGAAAGTATGGGAAGGACCGCCCCACCGGAAGCAAAGAAGCGCATTGTGGGGGGCGGCTGGAGCAATGTCGAGGTATTCAATGGTCCGGCTGTACTGGTTGCGGCAGAGGATCCACCAGACCCCATTGGACTTCTGGTAGATCGGGAAGCGGTCCTTGATGCTCTGGCGGCCCTAAAGCTCAAACTCCCTCCTGGTCCATAAGGTTGAGTTAGCATGCGCCAGGGAAAACAGCATGGTGAGGCGTGATGTGAGGTGCGATCAATAGGCCGCTGGGTGGCGATAAGACCCAAGACCCTGGAGAATGAAAGGGGAGAGGCACATGGGATATATAACGCCCCAACAACCCTCCACCGTCTCTTGCCATTACTCAATGGCCAAACACGCTTGCTGCGAGCGGCAACATCGACGGGAGAACTCAAGGAGGTGCATGCAAGCAGCAAGCAACAAGAAGCAGTTTGGCAACTCCCGACAGGCTAGGCAGCGAGACAAGGACTGCCACGCTGCACGAAGCCGCGCCGGCTACGGAGACGGCCGCGCAAGGAAAGGCAATATCTTTTTCGACGCGAGCGAGGCGTGAGTAAACAGCGGAGCGGCAGGTGTGGGTCTCCCACGTGATCCGCAGGCGCACCGCGGCGTCAAGATCAGAGCAGGGATGACGGCTAACACAGCCAGCTGCACGCGGGCGACAGCCACTTTGTTGCTAAAGGTAGAGAGGCAGGCGGCCGCCAGGGCTTGGTTGAGCTTGCCATTTGACTTGACACCCGGTGGGACGCAACCACTGCGCACCGACAGGCAGTAAGGCAGCCCACGCCTCCGCCGAATTACACCCAGCCTGGCGCTGGGACTGTGCTTGCGACTATGGATACGTTAGGGGTATGAGCGCATCTCGGCACGGGACACAAATGTTAGCTAAGCAATTGTGGCCACCTGCGCCGACCCTACTTACATCTCGTCGGCGGTGTCCATTGCGGTAACGCTGCTAGCGAGCCTGGAGAAGAAAAGAAGAGAAGGAATCAAGGGGGTAAGCAAGAGGAGCATGCTTTTATAAACCTGATCTGCCTGGGGCACCGCCGCGGCCGAGGTGCGGGAGCATGCTCATCCACCTCCGCGCAGCAGCAGGGCTTGCAGCAACACAGACGCCCGCGACTTCTGCACGGAAGAAGCCGCGTTTGCGTGCAGCAGGCAGCAAACCGTGCTCGCTTGGCAGCGGACGACAAACAGACGCCAAAGGAGGGAAGCAACTTCAGGCAGCAGTGCAGCCACTCTCTCAATACGCGGCGACACAGCAACACAGCAGAGCACCGCAAGGCTAAGAAAGGGTAGCAAGGACTGCAGCAGAGTCAACCTAAAGAACCAAGGAGGCATCGTCGCACGCCATTAAGGAAAAAAGGCGGAGACCAAGCCGCGCACCGCCTGGACGCAGCAGCCATAGCACCGCGGGCTGCTAGCTATCCAAGCGTGCAAAAGTGGTCAAAAACCCCCTGACGGCGGTGAAGAGTGGTTTTATAGACTCAGCCGAAGGCGAAGGAGATCGCCGAATGGTGCGAGCTCGCAAGGCATGAGGGCGTTAGCCTACCCGCGGAACCACCAAATGTTAGCGGCGAAAGGAGGGGATGACGCCAACGGCGCCTCTCCGCGGAGGTCAGCCGGCTTACCGCAGTCATTGCTACCACCGCCCGGCCACCTATACGAGTCGCCACCACTGTAGCAAGGAGCGAGGCGTCGGCTAGAGAGAAGGAGGACGAGTCTTAGAGAAAAAGATACAGTCACTCCTCTCTATAAGAAACAATATCAGACGGACGAAAAGGGGTTTCTTATAGAGATATTCCTTATAGAGAGGAATTGAGTTAAGTTGACCGGTGTGACTCAGGTACAGCACTATGAGTGGGGGGCGGGCTTATGTGAGTGGCCACGCATGCCCCTGAGACATGCGCAACTGCTCATAGCGCCTCTCATGGGCAGCGTAGAAGTGTAAATCGTCTGGTGACCCACAGGAATTCTGCATCTCAAGCAACTGCAGTGTCTGTAGCGCAGCGATGGTGTCTGCAACGGTCGACCGGACCTCTGGCTGCTTTCCTTCGCCTCAGTCTCGTCAGCGCTGCTGTCTGCAGATGCAATCGACTCAAAAATCGCTGCCTCAATATTGTTGGAAGCATCCTCCACCGGTTCTTCAGCAGATTTCAAAAACTCGTTCAGATCCATCAGCTGACCTAAATCGGTCAACGAGTTAAGTTGCTTGTATCGCGCTCCTAAATCATCTGCTGCATCGTCTGCCTCTTCTTCCATGTCCATGAGGTCAGGGTCTTTGAGATCCAGTGCTTGCAACCAGCAGTTGCGCAGTGTACCTTGAGTGATGCTCTCTTCCCATGCTGTGTTGCCCCAGCGAATGGCATCCAAGATGTTTGTTGTCTTGAGAGAGTCTGTGTCTTGTTCAGCCTGCCAAAGAATGAACTTGACCCAGGCATTCATGTAATGAACCTTCCAGTTGGCAATCATGCCTTTATCAAGTATTTGGATGAGGCTGGTTGTGTTGGCTGGCAGGAATCCAACTTGAGTGTTTATGAGTGGGTGCCGGCCAGCATTGACTTTGTTGTAAGCCACTCGGTGTGCTGAGAAGTTGACCATCAGCAGCAGCACATTTCGGCCGGCCATACGATTGTCAAATCATATCAGCCACTGCTAAAAAATTGATGCTGTCATCCATGCGGTCTTGTTATACCGCCAGGTGGCCAGCTTCTCAATCCATACACCTGAAAATGCACGTGGTGATTTGGCAGTCCTAATCCACCTCAGTGGAAGGCGATGGGAAACGGTCCCATTGCAGCAGAACTGCACTGTAACTCGTGCTTTGTCAATCTTTCTTCCTGGCAGTGTTCTTTTGCCGTAAGAGGTCGCCGGCCATTTTTTCCAGTATAGAGCTAATTCATCGCAATTGTAAATGTCTTCTGGGTCGTAATGATTGATGATGTCTTGAATTTTGGTCATGGCTTCAGATCGGTTGACAGTAAGGCTGCCAGCCTCATCATGCAGTCGGAACCAGTGCAGTTCCTGACGCTTCTGGAAGCCCTCAAACCAGCTATTACTGAAGCGTGGGCAAGGTTCATCAGCCCTTAGAGCGTCCCAGAAGAACCGTGCCTTCTCACTGATGATCTCCATGGTGAAAGGCACTCGGCCTTCCATCTGGAGCATCCAGGAAGTCAGCGCTTCTTCAATGTCAGGCCACTCCTGCGTTCTAACTCGCACATTACTCTTCAGACTGTGTGCGTCAAGGCTGTCCAGAGAAAGTCCGGCGTTGCCTTTGTACTTGCTGACCATGGCTTTGGTGACTTTAACACCATGATCCTCAGCAGCATACTGAACCAACTGTCCAACTGTGCATAGGTGAGGCTGGGGTACGCCTGCCCCTTCATGCGTATGGCACGCTTGACCTTGAGAGAAATCGAGCCGCGATGGTTGATTTGAGGGGCCATGTTGCTGTCGATATGCTCAAAGTGTTTTTCAGAGCAAAAGCGGCGATGTAAGTCGATGTTATAAAAACTGTGAAGCGAGATTGAATTGAATGCGGTGGTTCAAGCAAGCTGATGAACGCCGGGTTTATTCTAGCGAGTTAAGATCACGATCTCGGGCCGCTGAGGAATTTCCAGCTGATTTGGACTTGAATTGAGGATGTTATGACCGAAGTTGTGTTCTCAGTTCATGGTTCCTTGGTTGAAGGGCAGACAGTTCCATGGAGAAAGGCCACCCTATTTATGCCTGAGCTTGAGACTCAGGGCAGTGGCTCTTATCTCAGTCTGACAAATCCAGAGTAAGCAGGAGATAGGACAGAGATAGGGGATAAGACTGGAGATAGGAGATAGGGTGGAGATAGGAAGTAGGAAATAGGGTGGAGATAGGAAATCAGATGGAGATACAGTGGAGATAGGAAATAAGACGGAGATAGGGGATATGGTGGAGATAAGAATTAGGGGAGAGATTGACCATGACCAACCACTATAGCAAGCCATGAAGGGAAGGGCTGACCGGCCAGCATGAGTTAAGTTGACTTGGAAAAAAAAACTGTTTTACCAAAATTTCATAGGGGTAAAATGACTCAAGAATTGCAGGAAACACAATTCCCTCTCTATAAGGTATATCAGACGGGCCGAAGACCGTTTCTTACAGCATTTATTTCCTATACGCATACGAAAATATATCAGACGGATCAATCTTGCCCAAAATCACCAATATTTCTTATAGCCAGGTATCTTATAGCAAGGAGTGATTGTATTAGGGTCATGCACACCCCTGAGCAATGCATGGCTACTTGTAGTGCCTTTCACAAACAGGCCAGAACCGCAGTTGTCCACACATCACCAATAATTCTACAATTCCAACAGTTGCAGTGTTTGCAATGCGGCAATGCCATCTGCAATGACGACCAGTCTTCTGCCTGCTGCTCCTCTTCATTGGTCTCTTCAGCACTGCTTGCTGCTAGCTCAAGAGACTCAATGATAGCTGCTCAATGTTGTCAGAGGCATCCTCAACCTGCTCTTCCGCTAATTCCAAAGAATCGGCCAAGTTCATAAGCTGAATTCAGTTGTTCAGCGGCTTAAGTTGCTCGTACTGCGCTTCTAAGTCATTTGCTGCAGTTTCTGCCTCTTCTCTCAGATCAATGAGGTAAGAGTCTCCAAGGTCTCATGCTTGCATCCAGCGGTTGCGCAGTGTACCTTGGTAGGTGTTCTCTTCCCATGCAGTGTTGCTACTACGTATAGCATCCAACATGTTTGTCGCTCTGAAACATTCCTTGTTCTGTTCAGCTTGCTAGAAAATGAACTTGACTCAGGCATTCATGTAATAAATCATCCAATATGCAATAATGATTGAATAGTTGTAACCAACTTGTGGTGTTGGCCGGTAAGAACGCAATCTTGATGCTTTTGAGGTAATGCCTCCCAGCATTGATCATGTTGTACGCCACTTGATGTGCGGAGAAATTGTTCAGCCGGCCATACAATTGTCAAACCATATCAGCCACTGTTCAACTATCAGCGGTCTTGTTGGAACGACAAGTGGCTAGCTTCTCAGTCCAAACACTTGAAGGTGCACGTAGTTAGTTGGCAGTCTCAATCCATCACGGTGCAGGCGATGGGAACCGGTCCCATTGCAGCAAACATGCCCTGTAACTCCTGCTTTGTTATTTTTTACCTGGCAGTGTTTGTTTGCCATAAAAGGTCACCGACCATTGCTTTCAATACAGAGCGGATTCATTGCAGTTGTAGATGTATTCAAAGTCATATTAAATGATGTTGTTCTGAATCTCCGCCATGGCTTCAGATCGGTTGACAGTGAGGCTGCCAGCCTCACCATGCAACCGGTGCGGACCCTTTTGCTTTTGCAAGCCTTTGTACCACTCATTGCTGAAGCAAGGACAAAGCTCATCGGCCCTCAAAGCGTTTCAGAAGAACCGTGCATTTTCACTGATGATCTCTACAGTGAAAGGCACTCGACCTTCCATCTGCAGCATCCAGGAGGTCAGCGCTTCCTCAATGTCAGGCCACTGCTGCAACACAACTGGCACATTACTCTTCAGACTGTGCTCATCAGGGCTGTCAAAAGATTTCCCTGCAGCGCCTTTATCTTGCTGACCATGGCTGTCGTGACTGACACCACAATGCTCAGCGGCGTACTGAACCGACTGTGTCTTGGTCAGAGTGGGACATGCCTGCGCCTTTATGCATGTAGCGCGCTTGAACGTGAGAGGGACAAAGTTGCAATGGTTGATTTCAGGAACTCATTTTGGATGGTATGTACAAAGTGTTATATAGAGGGAAAGCGGCGATGTAACTCGATGTTGCCGTGCAGACGAGTTTGAATCAATTGCAGCGGTCTGTTCAGGTGGCGCAAGGCAGGGTTTGCCTTACGAGTTTAGAAGTTGTCCGAGACCCCTTGAGCAATGTGGAGCCAACATGGTCCAGTACTGATGATGTTATGACCAAATGGTGATTCAAGAGTGATGGTTCCTTGCAAGAAGTGCAGCCAGTTCCACGGGGAAGATGCACGCTATTCAAGCCTAAGGAGCAGCAGTAATCTGAGTGAGGCTTATTGAGCTCAGTCTGACAGAGAAGAAAGTAATCAGAAGTAAAGCTGCATGCTAAGCAAGATAAGAGAGGAGATAGAAGATGAGATGGAGATAAGACCATGAGAGGATCAGTGACTACAGGGTGGCCTTTATGATCACTAGCATAGTGAGAGGCAAGTGGCTGCGTGGTGTTGATTCGTGGCTTACTAAAGCTTCACAGATTGACCAATGGCATGACATCATAGCATGAGTCAAGGTGACTTGATCACAACATTTTCCGACAATAAAAAAGAGAAAGATGGGTCAAAAGTATGAAGGCTACCTCTGCTATCCATAAGATATTTTAGACGAGCAGGTGACTCTTTCCTATGAGACTGATCTCTGATATGCATACAAAATCAATTGTATGGGAATCAAATCTCATACGCATGCAAAATCAATTCAAACGGACCATTTCAGCCCACAAGTACTGACATTTCTCATATCCAGGTTTGCATGAAGAGGAGTGACTGTATTGGGCCGCTGACTAATTTGCTGCACACACTTAGACGTCAGCTTGTTTACAAGATAACAAATGAAATGGACAATTGATGTGAAAGCCAGTGCCTACAGAGTGATTGACTTATGAACATTACTATGATGGCACACAAGTGTGAGCATGATGTTGATTGATGGCTCACATAAACTCAACTACTTAGTCATTGTATGACATCATAGCGCAGCCTGGGTTAGTAAAGAATGCAAAGTGGTTCAAGAATTGCAAAACTCATTGGTAGTCCTGGAAGATATTTCAAATAAACCAAGGAAATGATTGTGTTGCTAGCTCTGCAACATTTTCTTTCTCTCATTCCTTGAACTCTTGTATTTCCAACATAGCCATAGAAAGTGGAGACATACAGCAAGCGGCCTCCTGATATTGCGACTGCTTCATCACAGGGAGAGCCTTTCTGCTGTGGGAGTACTTGCGGCTCCCAATCTGCGGTGCCATTGCTCTTGGTGATTGTTCCGGCAGACGGCTTGATGCTCTAGTCTTTGCTTCAAAAACCTTCTGTCCACGCAAGTCTCTTACTCCGTAGAGCCCTCGGAGTGCGGTACGGCTAGCGACCGCTTTGGCGCAACAAGGGCCCTCAAGGCTCAAGCGTTTGCGCAGCCTGGTTGCATGGTTGCTTGGCTGGTGAGCAGTTGCCTGTGATGTTGATTGAAGGTGGTGTCTGTGGCTCAAGAGGTGCTGCTAGGCTGGGATTTGCCCTGTGGTGTTTGGCTGCAGCTCCTGACTTGACAGCGGCCTAATTTATCACGGCCGGCAACTTTAACATGGGACCAGGTGACAATGCCAACAATTAAACTAAGGATAGTTTTTGTCTCCGGCCAAAGATTATGAAATAGCCCACTATGGCCCGCTTCTCTCTCTGCCTAGAGTGACTCAAACCAAACAATTAGAGTCACTCCTCTTCATGCAAAATTTGGCCGTGAAAAGCATGGTGCCACCATTGTATTGATTCATCTGAATTGTTTTTGCACGCATTTAGAGAACAGTTCCTGTAAACTAAAGTCATTGGCTCAACTGACATATTTTATAAAGAACATAAGTGGTGCTCTGTGATGTCTGCGTCAATCTACATCTGTACCGTAAATTTCTCACAGCAATTCCTCAATTCAACTTTGTTCATGCTATAACGTCAAGCCATGGGCTGGTTGGATGAGCGTAAGTAAGGCATCACTAAGCACCGTGCTCCCTCTGTCCCACTATGCTATTAATAAAGTCCTGGCCACTTTGTGGTCACCGGCCCCTCATGGCCTGTTTGATCTCTTTTTCATCTAAGCCTTTTTGTATCCTGCACTAATGGATTTATAAAAAGGCTGACGCTGCAGCAAATGACTTACAAGCGCAGTATGAGCAACTTGACTCGTTGACCATCCGATCTTAGTTAACTTAAAAACTAGAATGATATTTGAATTTCCATAAAGGAGCAGCTTGAGGATGCTTGTGACCATTTCACAGCAGCTAATGTTGAGGCTCTCAAGGCAAGGCAGCAAGAAGAAATTCTGCAGATTACTGCAGTGGGCATTGATTTGTTGTAAACACTGCAGTTGCTGATGATGCAAGTTTTCAAGTTGCTAGACGATTTGTGGTGCGATGCTTTTTTCAGTAAACTCGGACGGCAGTTCTGCATGCCTTTCTTGTCTCCCGTACACTTACGTAATACAATCACTCCTCCCAATAACATACCTGGCTATAAGAAACTGTCTTTGGCCCGTCTGATATACCTTATAGAGAGGGAGTTGTGTTTTTTGCGATTTTTGTGCCTTGACTCTTTGAGTTTTCAATACAAATCTTTTTGTTCACCAAGTCAACTTAAATCATGCTATGATCTCATGCCATATGCCAACCTGGTGAGCTCTTGTAAGTCTTCAATGAACACCATACTCTCACTCATGCCCAACTATGCTACTTGTTATATCGTGGCCATCTTATGATCACTGATCTTCTCATGACTTTTCTTTTTACCTTTTTTCTTCTGTCTTATTCTCACCTTTCGAAGCCAAGAAAAAAGGCAGAAACTGCAGCAAACGACTTAGAAGTGCAGAGCAAGCAGTTGAACTCGTTGGCCGATGTAAGTGAGTTGATGGATCTAGATGTGTTTTTGGAATCTGTTAAGAAACTGGTGGAGGGTTCTTCCAACAATAGTGAGGCAGCAATTGTTGAGTCTATTGCACCTACAGACAGCAGTGCTGAGGAGACTGAGAAGAAGGAGCAGCCAAAGGTCCGGCCGACCGTTGCAGACAGCATTGCTACTTGGCAAACACTGCAGACACTGCAGTTGCTTGAGATGCAGAATTCCTGCGGATCAGCGGACAATTTACGCTTCCACGCTGCCCGTGAGAGCCGCTACGAGCAGTTGTGCATGTCTTAGGGCTGTGCGCAGCCACTCACAGCTTGGTTTCAGCCCACCCCCCACTCATAGTGCTGTACCTGAGTTACACCGGTCAGCTCAACTCAATCCCTTTCTACAAAAATACCTATAAGAAACCCCTTTTCGTCCGTCTGATATTGTTTCCCATAAAGAAGAGTGACTGTAGTGCGAATATAATGTCACAGTCAGCTTGTGGTAAATGGTTACCAAAAAGCATGGCAAGCAGCAAGCAATGCTTGATGTGAACAACAGCGCTAAATTTGTCAAGCTGCTCAGTGCTGCCCCAACCATGAATGCTTTCAATGGCTACCTCACCTACCACATTTCTACTACCGTCAACCTCACAAGCAAACCTGCCCAGGAAAGCACTGAACAAGCCCTGGAGAAGCAAAAGCTGGCATTCATCAACAAGCTGGCTCCAATGCCAGTGCGCTTCAACGATTTTGACATCGGCTCTGGCCGCGGTGTAAATGGTTACAACGCACCAGGCCTACAAACTCTATTTGATGAGCACGACCTGCGTGCATCAGTGCCGAAGATTATCCAGCGACGCCCACCTGCTCCCGTTATTGCGTAGCTTGTCAGCGCCTTTGGCTGGCTCGCACATGTGGGCCAGATTATTCCTACTTGTGAGCGCTCGTTTGGCAAGTGGGTCACTATCAACACGCGCTGGCATGTTCCCGGCTTTGCGAATGGCGATGTGTTTGTCTATGGGTTGTACAAGGACCTTAACTTGCGCACCCTCAGTCGCCAGCCCAGCACACACCTATAACTGTGCTTTCCTTGCGCTCATGAACAAGTTCCTAGTGTGCTCGGTCTTCTCACACAGCATTCTTGCCGCCCAGATCTAGGATAGCGGCGCCATGCTACCTGTCAAGAGAGACGTCCTCCAGTACCAGCAGAACTGAGCGTACAATTTTCTACTACACCTCAAGGCGGCGAAGTTGCTGCTCTAGCGTGATGCGGTCATGACCAGCTACAACGCTCTTGACTCGAGCGCCATGCCGGCGCTTGCTCTGTATTCTGCTGCCTGTGGGCAGCCTTTTGCGGATGGCAAGGAACAAGTGGTGCATTCTCTTGCGTACACCGCCAGTCTGCTGGGCTGCTCACACGTGCGGCAGCTGTGGAGCACTGTGTAGCAGCTGCAAATGCGTGATTAGTGCGGCGCCGATTAAATCATTAAACTCCTGGGCAAAGCCCCGGACGACGTGGCTACCCTCAATGCACACAATCGTACCTGGGCCACAGACAAAATGGGTGCTACGGTTGGCATCATGTCGACAGCGAGACTTAAGAGGAAGGCGCTGCAAGTGCAGGAACTCAAAGAGCTCACAGACTGTGTGCAATCCAGCTTCAAGTTCATGGCCATCATCAAGTTTGTGTCTGACTCAGCTGTGCGGCCTGGCGCCTTGCCACTCAACAATTTGCCTGCCATTAGACCGACACTGCGCGCTGCGCTGCCGCCACTCCGAGCGTCAACATCAACTGGAAGCGCGTTCTCAGTCACATCGCGCACGTGATCCAACTTGCTGCCTATGACATGCAAGGGTGGGCTGCTGAATTGACCGCCAGCCAAGCCAGCGATGACAACGCACAGGTCTACGCGGCTATTGCTCATGGTTGGTGCTCCAGCACGTACACTGACTATCTTGCAGCCGCTTAACCTCATTGCGTGCGCTGCGTCAGAGCAAGTCTTGCAGGTGCATGATGAGAAGGGCCAGCTCCAACTGAGTGATTTGCCGAAGGACATCCGCTGCGGACACGCGCTCACCGCAGCCGATCTGTCAGCGCTAGGTGCGACAGTGCCATATGCAGCCAGATCAGGCCGCGTCTTCGGCTGTGGCAAGACCATTATTGGTGTTGGTTCCATTGTGACCCTCACAAGCATATGCCAGGCCAATGATGCATTCGCGCTGCACAACAATGACGACAGCCCAATTGGTGAGCTGCGAGCCTTTCTCGGCCACGCATACGAAGCGTGCGGCAGCATTGTCTGCAAAGCAACGTGCCGTGGCGTGCTAACAAGCGCACACAAGGCGATGGCGCACATTGAGGCCAAGGGCCTCATTGCAGTTACAGCATTGCCGTACTATACGCACTCTGACTACATGCGTCTGCTGTGCTATATCACTGCGAGACAAGCTGCGTTCAGACGCATGAAAGACTCCCTGCAGTCCCAGTACCCAGACCTCAGTACAGCCGGCAAGAACAGAGGGCTAGCGCACATGTTGTTCGTCAACTCCGTGCAGGCTCTTGGACTTGCGCAGCAACAGAATCTGCAAGCTGTGACACAGCCACCCGCACTGTCAGCACAACAGCCACAAGCGGATCACATACCACCACGCGGCTTGGCTGATCCCAATAGACTGGAGTCGTCTTAGTGTAATGTCATAGGCACTCGCACTGCCATCGTATATTCAATGATAGGTGACTAGTATTCAAACGTTCAATTCTTGCCTCCCCTGCTCCTTCTAGCTGCCGCCTTCCTCCGTCTACGGTGGTGGCGACTTGTACAGATGGGCTGGCGGTGGTAGCAAGAACTGCGGCGAGTTGGTTGACCTTCGCGGAGAGGCGCCGTTGTCATCATCCCTTCTTTTCGCCGCTAACACCGGAGGTATGAAGAGTAAGATGAGGTCATAAGATAATACTGCAAGTATCCTCTTAATGCTTTAAGTCTTAGCTCTTCAAGCATAGGACAGAGTCCAAGGTAAAAGAAGAGTTCTCTCGTACTAGATTTCGCAGTAGTCATATCTTTCATCAGTCTTGCTATATCACATGCGTAGCTGCGCTAACCCCTCAAATGAAGCCCCTCAAGCCTCTCAAAGTAGCTCCTCAAACCCCTGAAACGTCAGCCACCCCCGCTGCACCAGCCGCGGAGCTGACGCCGCGGAGCTATCCTGAATCGGGAATAGCGGCCGTGCGGAGAGAAGGCAGCACACACAGCTGCTCTCAGCGACCAGGGGGGGCTATAAGCCGGATGCGCTGGAGAGACAAACAGCTGCTTTTTCAAGGAGGTCTTGAAAGGCAGCGTTTACCTTGACAACACTGTGATAGTAACGCTCCCCTCTCACCAATATAAGACATCCAGCGGGATACCTTGTGTACACCACACTATCATAACATTGTGAACGCTCTCCAAAGCACAAACAACTCCCCACAATGGGTCCGACACGGCAATCAAGCAGAAAGCAGGCGGTGGGGGCTTGCCGCAGCGAGCCTCTCGAACTCGCGGGGGCAACACCTCCCGAATACATCAACAAGTCAACGGGATTGGCGGCGACCCAAAACATCGTGAAACCCACCACGGCACAAGCATCGGAAGATAGGACCGGAGACGTGCCGCGCCCCCGGCTGGACAGGATGGACCGCCAAGCAGAAGCAGTGGCGTCAGCGCCTACGGGCCTAGCCCGCGTGCCGGCGCAATCCGAGCATGATGCTGGATCTGTACCAAACACGTGAGAGATGATGGCCCTGCCAGGGGCCACACCCGGCTCAAGGCGCCAGGATGATACCAGCGAGGCAGAGTATGAATGCCCCGCCAGTGGGGGACGGGGGCGACCCCCACCATCCTTGCGATCGACGCCGGCGATGCGGCGGACGTTGGCAAAAATTTGCCAACGGCTCCGCCTCCCACCAACAACCTAGCCTCCAAGATGGAAGAGCTGCGCCAACTGGAAGATTGCCTCAAAGAACAAGAATTCAAGATGCAAATCCAGGCGGCGCGACGCCGCCTGGCAGCTCTGGAGCTGGCCACGTTCATCGACTCCAAGGGTCGCGAATGGCCTGACGCAAGAGAGATGCGCAACATCACCGCGCTACAGCTCCCAGAGCTGATGTGTGAGAGAGTGAGCGAGGTCAGGAGTTGGATCAATCAGGCGGACGACAGACTGTCGCTCTGGAAGATCCTAAACAAGCACCCCAACCACGTAGCCATTAGCTGAGGGGTGGGATTCCTGCGTAGCCACGCACAAATCCAGTGGCGACTGGCCAAGGCCAGCGGCACCCGACGCACCACATGGCAGGGATTTGAGGAGTGACTGATGGACATCGTCGAACCACCAGTTCATCGCAGGCTGCGTGCAGCCAAGAGATGGATGGAAGCCAAGCAGCGCAAGTCACAGAGCGCCAGAGACTTCTTTGCGTACATGGAGGAGCTCACGGAAGGGTTGCGGGTGGAGGTGCCGGAGGAGCTGGAGATAGATTTCCTAGTTGGAAGAATGCTGCCCTACATCCAGCAAGGGTATGAGGCCTTTGCTGAACCACCAACCACTTGTGTCACCTTTCAAAACATGTGCTACCGCATGGAGTCGGCTCAGGCTGAGGCAGGGTGCAGGAATGGTCCGGTTACGGGGAGGTCCTTGAGCCTCTCAAAGGCAACCCCTCAAACTAGCCCCTCAAACCCCTTGAAGGTAGCCCCGCGAACCCAAGGCACTACAACCCTGGGCACACCCACCAAACGGAAGGGCGGCAGCGAAGGAGCAGCTGCTTCACAAGAAGGCGCACAGCCCCACTTAACGCCATCTCCGACGCTGAGTACAAGAGGAGAAAAGACGACGGTCTCTGTTTCCGCTGCTCCAAGCCAGGCCACCAAGCCAGCGAGTGCAAGAGCGTTCCGGCTATGGAGGAAGACAAGTCTGCTGTGAGTGTACCCACCTCACGCGTGAGGGCGTGGAGGGCAGAAACCCCCACACGGCAGACCCTGTCACGGCACGGCCATGTCTCGTCGCTCAGTTCCTTGTGACGTTCCTGCTCCGGCCCAGTCTCGCCTGCCCTGCG
>JAGYHY010000112.1:0-16619 GCA_024244165.1 Ascosphaera acerosa | reverse complement strand
CTGTCGCTACTGTGTCGAGTGGCTGGCTTGCTGCACGACTGCTTGCTGGCTGTGTGTCTGTGTGCGCGAGCGCGCGAGGGTGCTGTTCACTGCGCGAGCTCAACCGACCGTGGCCGTTACTGCGACTCGGCCGCTGAGTGCTGGTGCCGTGGCTGTCTGGCCCCGCCATCCCGGGTGGGGGGCGATCGCCGCCGCTGCGCGCAGGGCTGCCGCGCTGACCAGCAAACGCGCCGGTGTCACGCTGCTGGATCGCGTGTGGCAGGCTGGCGGCTTCGGCAACAGCATGCGTGAAAGGGCGGGCCTGAGCATGGTTGATGCACCTGACGCACTGTGCGTGGGTGATTAGGAGTCGCGCCGCACCGCCTCCTTTCCGTTGACTCGCCAGCCGCACGACAACCACAGATGCCGCCGAAAGGGAGACCGTCCGCCGCCAAGGCTAGCAGGCCGTCGAACGGCAATGGTCGCGCCAGCGCGAGGGGTGGCAAAGCCGTCAACACGAGCATCCTCAGCTTCTTCAAGAAGTCCCCGACGGCTCCCAGCAGTGACCAGGCACGGATCACGCAGTTCCTGGCCCGGACGAGTGCTGGCGCTGCTGCCGATGGCGCGAGACCTGCTTCGGCAGCTGCTGATGCCAGCCCCGACGCGCTGTTCTTCGAGGAGCACGACCAGGTCGGATTGGACCAATCAGATACGCGTGACGATAGCGCGTCGTTGTTTAACGACAGTCAGCCATCCTCGAGACAATCAGTTGGCTTGCCGAGCCCATATGATGGCACAGTGTTGAGCGACGCAGACAGATACCATGAGAATGGAGCGGCTGTCAAGCGCAGGAGATTGAGCCAGGACAGTACGGGCCCCGACCCGCGCTCGGATGCTGGCGCTGCCAGCGGTGGTCGCAGGACTGGCCCGTTCGTGGACGACTCTGACGACGAGGACGGTCCTGAGGATGATGCAATGCCTTCAAGGCAATCAAGCGATGCGGCCACAGTGAAAGAGGAGGACGGGGACGATTTCGAGCAGGCGACTAAGGTCACTCGCGAAGACATACCGCAACCACCGCATATACCGTCACCGCCGCTGCTGGCAAGTAAAGCAGAGGCGACGTGCCCTATCTGTGAGAGCTCCCTTGACAGCATGACAGAGACGGTAAGTGTAAGGCATGTGCTGCGCCGCCAACCATGCTGACACTGCTTGCCCACACAGGAGGTTTCCCAGCATGTCAACCAGTGCCTTGATGCCACCATGTCCCCCGCGCCAAGTGCCGTCTCGCCTGTAGCCATCGGCGCAATGTCAGAAGCGCAAAGCGGTTCTGAGCCTGCCATCACACCCGATTCTTCGAACATGCCCACGCCAAGGGACCTGCCACCCAGCAAGGCCACGGGCAAAGCAGGCCAGCAAAGTCCGTTCTCGCTGGACGACGCTCCGGACTACACAAAGTTCACCGCATTCTCGCGCATCATGACGGAGAACGCTGAGGCTTCGGCCTGGGCTGCCGCTGCTGCTCGCGAGGTGGCTTCTCGCGGCAAACGCGCGGCCGAGCGCACGTGCCCTTTCTACAAGATCATGCCCGGCTTCTCGATATGCGTCGATGCGTTTCGCTATGGCGCGGTTGAGGGCTGCGAGGCGTACTTCTTGTCGCACTATCACAGCGACCACTACATCGGCTTGACCAAGACTTGGAATCATGGCCCGATCTACTGCAGCCAGGTTACTGCGAACCTGGTCATGCAACAGCTCGGGGTGGACGCGCAGTGGGTCCGGCCCATACCGTTCGGCCAGGCCGTCGATGTGCCCTCCACCGGTGGCGCGCAAGTGACGATGCTTGATGCCAACCACTGCCCCGGCAGCTCCATCTTCCTGTTTGAGAAACGGATTCGAGGACGACTCCAACGGATTCTGCACTGTGGTGACTTCCGCGCCCATCCACATCAGGTCTTACATCCCAGCCTAGCGCCCGAGTGCAAAGATCCCGAGACAGGCAGGACACGTGTCCAAGGCCTTGACGCAGTCTACCTGGACACAACCTACCTCAATCCCAAGTACGCGTTTCCGAATCAATCAGACGTCATCAATACCTGCGCTGAGATCTGCTTGAAACTGGACCGCGGCGAGCCACTGGACGATGAAAATGCGGCCTCCGCGCTGCGCATGTCTGAATTCGTCTCGCGCAAGCCGCAAGGCACAACTGCGTCTCTACCTGGTGATGAGTCTCGCGATGAACACAGCCACAGCACAAGCCCCCGATCACGATCCCGACTATGCGTCGTGATCGGGACGTATAGCATCGGCAAGGAGCGCATATGTCTCGGCATCGCAAGAGCGCTGAAGTCAAAGATCTACGCTTCGGCATATAAGCAGCGGATAACGCGCGCTCTCGAGGACTCGGACCTCACTGACCGGCTCACAAGCGACCCGCACGCAGCCCAGGTGCACATGCACAGCCTCATGGAAATCAGGCCCGAGACGCTCTCGGACTACCTGACGACGCTCAAGCCACACTTCACGCGCATCGTCGGATTCAGGCCCACCGGTTGGACTTATCGCTCGCCCAAAGGCCGCATGCTGGAAAACCCTGACGTTGACAAGGTCATACACAGTAAGGGATGGCAGACGCCATTCAGCGAGAGAGACTGCAAGCCGCTCAGAGGGAGCTCAGAAGAGGCCGCGTGCTTCGGCATTCCCTACAGCGAGCATAGCTCCTTCCGGGAATTGACCATGTTCTGCTGTTCTCTCCGGATTGCGAAGATCGTACCCACCGTCAACGTCTCCAACGCGACGAGTAGAGATCGGATGAAGAAGTGGATAGAGAGGTGGGAAGCTTACAAAAGGACCAACGGCCTCTACGTGGTCAAGGCAGGTGCTACGCGATGGTGATGTCAGCCTACGCAACGCACGGCCAGACTTGCGCTGCATGTCGCAGAGCTCCTGTGGGTGCAGACCATCAAGCCCGGATGTACTCAAGTGTGCGACTGCAGCAGTCTGGTGCTTGATAGCACAGGACGCGGATACGAACTGACGCCAAGTGTATCTGGAGGCGCAATGGTTGGCAGCCTGCCCGCTCTTGAGGTTTGGGCCGCTGTGAGTAGTATGAGACCCTACGAACCTTGGTGGCCGCCAGACCCCTTAGCACGATCCCTGGTGACGGCGGCGCTGCCATACCGACTTGCGCTAATCCCCGTGCAGGTGAGGATGTGCTTCCTCTGACAGACACCGGCCTCGAGCCGCAAGCAGGAGTTCATGTACTGTCGCTATGACGTGCTCGCTGCTGGAGCCGGGAGCCATCTTGGCCCGCTTGGCAGTTGTTCTCGCGACTCGTCGCAGTTCGGACCGGAGACCCTGATGTCGCGAACAGCGCGCACGGCCAAGGCATATGTCGCGCACCTGCTCATGCCGCTCCTCGTCCTCCCTTGCCATGACTTGCCACCCGTTGTCAGGGTCTTTGCGAGGGTTCCCATTTCCGGAGAGTGGCATCACTCTTGGCCCAGGCACCATCGCCAGTAGTAGTCAACGGCCTGCTCGGCCTGTCGTCAGGCACGTCGCACGCGATCCAATGTGCCCAGCGAATACGAGGGCGTCGCAGAGGCAGGCTGCATCGAACAAATAGCGCTTGTGCGGTCGTTGCCACGTCCGCGGTCGCAGACCTGTCACTTTTAAACCTGTACGTCCCAAACACCGGATGTGCTACTGCAGGGCAGCACTCGCTCACCAGTCGGTGCAGTCACAGCGCGGGGTCGCAACGCTATCTCCGCACTCGACTGAGGCCGCTACCTCAATGTCTCATCAGATATAAGCACTGTCCCAAGAGGTCGAGCCTTTGACAGCCTCGTGTTGGTCTCGGCGCGGCCAGTGGCAGATGCTGGCAGCCGTCCCATAGTCTCGGAAGACCGCGAAATGCAATCAGACTCCCGGCATGCGCCTCGTTCTGACAGCTGTTCGTACCCAGGACGGATTCTCTGTGCTAGGGACATGCCACAGTGATCTTCGTGGTCTTGCCTGCGTCAACAAGGGCCGTCCAGCCCCCACGCCAATTCAAGGCATGAGCCACGGCGCCAGAAGTCGGGTTCCATGAGATCGCCCGCTTCCATTCAAGGTTCGTTCAAGACGGAGCTTGTACCGCAGAATAAAGCCAGCAATGCACGCTCTCAATGCTTAGGGGACCTCTGACTGAGCGGATGCCACTGGCCTCTATATCCATGCCGGATTCACCATCTCTTTGCTTATCGTCGGATAGCAATTGAGCTGTTGTGCGATATCTCTTACGTGTCAGATATACGGCCAGGCCGTGAGCCACAAAGTCCCGCAGGCTGTCCTCATGCCGGACCTGGCAGCTCTCCAATCAACGATTCGTCAACGGCCTCGTGGGAAGAGCTGATCGCCGTGCTCGTCACGTCCCGTCATGCCCACCGCGATAAGGGAGGTTACCTTTCCTCGCGTCAATGGCACCCAGGTCTTCACAGCACCTCCCCCAGGCTATGTGTGCGACTTCGAGAACCCGGCCCAGATCTATGCCAACGCGCATCTTTGGTGCTTTGGTGTTGGCGCCTCCATTGCCTTGATCGCCCTGGGTCAGCGCTTTTACACCAAGGTCTACTTATCCAACGGACTGCGCATTGATGACTGTAAGTAGGCGGACTGGAGCCGGTTCGTGCTCGAGTTCCTGCTAATGATATCTCAGTGTTTATGTTCCTCTCGTGGGTATGGTAGCGCGACTGATGAGCGGGCGTTATCTGCAGCTGCTAACCCCGCCAAGGCAGCGTCAATTGTCCTGCAAAGCTTACTGGCCTGTATGTTACTGCGAGTCCGACTGTGAAAGGTTTTGTATGCACAGCTAATGCTGTCTCACGGTCAGGGCAGGTGAAATGCAAGGCCTTGGGCGTGCACATCTGGGAGATGCCGCTGCATGTCTATGATACATATTCTCAGGTGAGTTTGAACCCTGCAGGTACTAGACGCGAGGCAAGCCATGCTCAGTCGCAGGTGTGACAGACTATATTCGCATCCTCCCCAATATTCCTGTTCAACACGACGTACGCCAAGCTGGCCCTAGCGACATTCTACTTGCAGCTTTCGCCACAAAAGTGGTTTCGCGTGGCTTGCTGGATCACGATCTTCATCGTCGCTGGCACGTGGAGTACCCTGACCAGCATCATGATTTTTCGATGCCGGCCAATGGTCGTTGGCTACGATGCGATCGCCAGAGCAACAATAGAGCCTCATACTTGCATCGATAACGGCCGATTATATCTGGCTACTGCCGGACTCAATATCTTCACGGATGTTGCTCTGTTTGCGTTGTCGGTCCCCTTGGTTATACCATTGCGGCTATCGATCATTCAGAAAGCTGGCGCTATTCTCATATTTGCAATTGGCTCCTTGTGAGTGAGGCCCGGCTGATGCATGACTATTCAATAGGAGGCGCACTAACCTCAGAGAAGGACGGTTTGCACGTCATGCATCCGTGCGGTTTACATCAAAGACATTCTCAACACCATCGACCCGGCATGGGATGGTGCCCTTGCCAGCGTCTGGTCTGTAGTAGAGGCGAACTTGTTCTTGATATCTGGGTGGCAGGTGGCAGATGCAGGACGATCGATCTCCGCAGCCTTAGCGCAGCCCGCTCGTATCAGGACACGGGCTGGAGGATTGCGCTGTGATAACCAGGCCACGGCCTGGCTGGCGTGTCACAGATCTCTCGATGCCCTGGTTCGGCGCTCTTGGGTGCACCTGTCACTCGCGTGCCATTTGCTGCTCCGCCTGAAAGACGCGGCGGCCCCTCCAGCCCTCCAGGCCGTTCCCGTCCGATGTATGGCGATTGGCTCCCGCGCGGTGACGACTTCCATTCATTCACACAGCAGACGGGACGGGGCGACCGATAGATTTGCATGCGCATGTGCCAGGAGCGCAGTCGCGGTTGATTGCTGCGGCGACCACAATCACCATCGCAGCTACAGTCTTCGCCGTGTCCGTCCCCGCGGGCATGGCCGTGCCAGGCCGTCGTTGTCCTGTCTCGTTACTGTACATGCCACATGCGCTAGCCCAGTAATCTCCCGGCCAGATCCATCAATGGATGGCCACAGCATCGAATCGCAAAGCCGCGCTGGGAATGCGGGCAACGAGCCATCAGCCACGCCGGCTCAGGCGCAGCTGATCTTGAATTGCCCCTCGCAGCATGGCAAGGTGCCACGGCATGGCATGGCATGGCATGGCATGGCATGGCACAGCACGGCATTGATGCCTGTCCCTTTGCGCGTCCGTTCCCAGGGATGCGCGCGTGCCACGCCATGCCATGCCTTGACCACGACAAGCCTGCTGCTGGCGACTCTCAGTCCAGGACCGGCGTGGTTGCCAGGGCGGGCAATGAATCGTCGCTGCACTGGCGTATGCAAGGCACCGCGCGACGGCAATCGTGGTCGCCGGGACGCAGCAGGGACATGACTAGCCCGCGACTCCTCGCACAGGAACAGGAGCAGCTTACGCGACGCAGGCCAGGCAATCCCCCACACCCATGGGGCATGACGGCGGACGAAAGCTCTACGATCTAGACAGGCACGAGAGTGCGCGGTGCTGCCCTCACCCATATGTACAGTACACACGGATTGCGGAGTAAATGACTGCAAGGGCCCTACCCGACGGACCTGCCAACCAATGCTGCAGGCCCGCTGCGCACGATATATTTACGCCTGCCCAGGCACTTCCCAGGGATCGCGAGGCGGTGGCAAGCCGGTCGACGCAAGGGCGGGAGATTTGCAGTGGGATTTGCAGTGTGAAGAGCGCATATCGCGGCGGGCTGAGAATCGCATCGCATGGATGTCGACTGATCGGCCAGTTGTGCGTCTCGTCAGCAGCTCATCTCCCGCCAGCTGCTCCCACCTGCCCATCTGCACATTACCCCATCTCCCCCATCTGCTCATACCACCATATCTGCAGCAGTAATAGCTTCTCCCGTTGTCTCTGGCCTCTCGTCGCCCGGGTCACCAACGCCGGTCTAGCGACTTGTGCTACTGCCAGTGTCCGTGGCTGAGGCTGTCGCTGTCGCTGCTGGGGTCGCTCCGTCGCCTTCATATCCTGGTTGCAGCGCAACGCTCTCGCCTGCCGTCTGCCGCCGATTGTCTTCCCCGTTGTCTCGGGCCTCACGCCCTCAGCTATTTCCCGCCTCTCGCTGCTCACCACCAGCAGCTCTGAGGCCGAGACATTGAAACATATCGGCCCTGGCTAGCGCAGCATTGATCAAGCTGGCCGGTCAGCTCGCTTGCGCACCCGTCTCTCGCTCATCGAGGCCACACCATTGACCAGTCTGTGGCTGTCCACTCGTTCGACTCATACCCCTCGTCCTCGTCCTGGCTCTCACAAGCACTTTCGCTGCTTGCTTGCGCGCCTATCATCGCCCACGCCACTGATCACCCATCGCGCACGAGCGATCCGGCACGCCCTTTCCTCTTGATCATCAAGGAATCGCCCGCACCGTTTGCATCTTGTGCCTGCCCGTCCGATCTGGGGCCGGGATCTGCCGAGGTCTTGAGTTTCGAGGCCGGTTTCGAATTCGACTGCCTCGCTCACCCTCGCCCGCCCGTTGCGCTGGGGGGTTCTGCACTTGGCGCCGCCCTGCAACCGTCGGCAGCTTCTCTTCGCAATCGCACTCTGAAGCGAGTCTTCTGCGTGCGTCGTTCTTGGCCGAACTTGACTGAAACGAAACACTGCTGGCTGGTACTGCTTGGCTGGCAGTCACAGCTGCCCTGGCTTGCTCCTGAGGTTGATCCGGCCATTCCTCGGCAGTCAGTCACCAACGAGTGCAAGCGGTCGCTTGTGAGATTTGCCAGGCGTCAGTCAACCGGTTTCAGTCGGTATCTGCCCTCAATCACGACTACATCTTTGCGGTTCACATCGCCCATCGGCCATCGCCGTCTGCGTCGCTCCGAGGAGGCAGGCCAACCCCTTCAGCATTCTGCATGGTCAAGACCCAGTCCACCGCCACGACAGCAGGTCCTATCACCCTGGATCGATAGCGGATTTTGTGTGCTTACAGACGCCCATCCACTCCAAGCCATACCTCAATCGCCGCTTCTCTGCTCTCCTTCCCAGCCTCACGGTATTCATAACCCGGTCAGCACCACAATACGCCGATGATACATTTGACGCGCGATAAGAAGCTCGGCATATACGAGGTGACGACAGAATCACAGCAGCTGATCCACGACGGGTCATCGGTTCGGTGAATTTGACGAAGTCAGGATTACGAGCAGCGACCAGCCTTTGGGGCTCGCGACGATCTCGAGTACGCCTGAGAGTACGCTACCTGCCCATCGTCATGGCGTCCATATCCGTCACCTCGACGCACTCTGCAATCGGAGTCATCGGGCCCCATCGCCGTCGTCCTGAGCCTCTCCTGGAACCATCTGCGACCTTCAGGGTGAGCATGCCGCCTGACTTTCATTGCCACCCCGCCACATCACAGCAGCTGCTGCCGTCGCACCGTCCGCTACACCTGAAAGACGGCCGGCGCAACGGGCATGTTCGGTCGAACACCCACGCCGCGATTGCGCCTATGCCCTTAACATCGCCCGGCTGGCAGTCGCATGCAAGCTCACCGTCCGACATGTCGTTCGCAGCGCGCAATCGCAGGGCCATGCACGGCCATAGCAAGAGCGTGGCTGCTCCGCCACTACCTGATTTCTCTTTCCCAGCTAGCAGCGCTGCAGATGCACCTCCAAATACGCTATTGTATACTGCCACACCAGAGCTGCCAGCAACCAGTCGGGGGTCCCCATCTGCTCGCTACTCCTTTGCACAGCCTGAGCAGCCTGAGCAAGCATGGCCAGCCTCGTCACTGACACCACCTCGCCTTCAGAAACGGGAGCGGGATCCGCAATTGATACCGTCGTGCCCTCTTCCAGCATTCTCCTTCCCGTCCACTGCGGAAACGTCGTCTGAAACTGTCACTCAAGAGAGCGGCAGTGCAAGCTGCACACCACATCAACGAAGTCATCGACCAAGCTACAGTCGTCCACAGCAATCCTCTAACCCCCTGCCCAATTTCTCATTCCCGGCCGCGCCGCCCTCACCTACCTCACAAGATACAGACCAGGCGGCTGCGCCACCTTCTGCGTCGCAGCCAGCGCAAGCTCCATTGATGGATGTGCCACCAACACGCGCCTCTCCGCCACCACTTCCTGCTCGAAGACATCGACACACGCGCTCCAAGTCGATCTCGATATCAGCAAGCACACCGCTGGTCTCGCCACTACCCTTGCGCGCACGACCCTTCAGCACTGGCCCTCTGATTTGGCCTCCGACAGCGGCAGCCGACGATGAAAACAGTCATGGCCCATCTCAAGCAACAGCTACAGCCGCAGGCAGATCTCGGCGCCACTCACACCGCCGCTCAGCTGCAATGTCGGGGCTCGACCAGGAGACGCTTCAGGCGCTTGCCACGCTTACATCGACCCCGGCTAGTTCTGCTCACATCACACCTACGACGCTGATGTGGAATCCGGCGTCAGCGACAGCCTCAGCGTCGTCGTCATCAGAGTCGGTCGCCACTGTGGAGGTCCCCCAGATTGTATTGAATGACAAGACGCTGGTCGCCTCGCCAGCACAGATCTCTCCTGGCTTGAGTTCAGTGCCATTGTCGAGCCAGTGTGCAGATGACGCTCACATGCTGGCTGGTGTGGGCACTCTAATAGGGACAACAGCAGGAAGCTCTGAAGCAGATGTAGCGGGCGCTCCTACACATGGGACTGAAGAGCCATCAGAACAATCCGACGAGTCGCGAACTGGAAGCAGCGAGAGTCAACCACCACCACTCATACGGAGCGAGACGGACAGTACTGATCGTACATTGAGGGCAAGTGATGCAATGCGCGACAATCCCGGTGGCGACCCAGATGGGCACCGCGAGCAACGAAATGTGCTGCACCAGCAACAGTCGGGTGATGTGGTGCCACGTATCTGCCGCAGAGCGATCAAGGCTTCGAAGAAGCCGAAAAAGACGAAGTCATGGGCCGGGATCTTGACTCAGAAGTGCAAGCGGAAGCGTGTCTCCCCGACTAAGAAGCAACAGCGACGCCAGCAGCAGCCATCACAGCAACCGTCACTGCCGGCACCGCCATCAACGCAATCCCAGGACGAGTTTGAAGGTCTCAACTGCACTGCGCAGGCTCAACCACCAGACTCCAACTCCCAGCTCGACGCCGCGCCACCTGTGCAAACCGAACAGTCAGTTCTCACGAGTTCTGAGCCCTCGCTGACACGCAGCAATTCTTTCTCCAATGACTTGTCCGACCTTGATGTCAATTTCGACGATGACCATACAATTGTCATCCAGTCAGACGACTACACCAGTCAGGACTATCGCTCACCAACAGCGACGATGCTACCTGAGCCAGAGGAGTCTGCGCTGTCATCGTTCGAAACAGCCTGGAAACCACCGAGTTTCTACGAGCAAGGCCGTCAGCTGAGCACCAGCGAGCCTTTCACCCCGATGATTGATCTTGATGCTGCGCTAAGTCCGCTACAGACGGCAGACGCTGAATCATCCGAACGCGGCAGCGGCTTCTCGTACGCTGCAAGGCACATGCATAGTGGACGTGGGCGCAGGACTGGACGCCTTGCCGCTATTGATGGCAATCATCGGAGGACCGAGAGCGCACCACTTGTGGCTTCACCATTATCAGACCAGCCTCGGAGTCCAAGCACCCTGACTTCGCAGTTCGGTAGCTCGACTGCCTTCAAGGCTCCCGACGTGCTGGACGAGGAGGAAGAAGACAAATTTCTCGCTACCGCCGCGCAGCAACCGACAGCTGAGGCTGGGACTACCGATGGAGCACATACGCAGGTGTCACAAACGCAAGGTGGTGCTGATGACTCTTACATGACGAACTATCGTCCATGGAGAACGAGGGAGGGCAGAAGCACGTTGCAGGGTCGGCGCTTATCCGGCTCGCATCGCATGGGTCGCGCCCCATTGTCACCAGGTCGCTCTCTCGCAATTGATACTTCACGCGCGACCTCCCACAGGTACTCCTGGCACGGGTCTGAGACAGCTGCGATACCTGAGGATGAGGACTGGAGTGAAGGTGCACCAGAACCGTCCAGCAAGCTCGCAATACCAAATGCATGCGCCTCGGTGTCGGCTGAGCCAGCAGGCACAAATCCGTCGGAGCCAGCGTCTGAGCATCCGCCATCTTGTTCCAGGTATACGCCCCCATCACAGTCCCACTTTCCGCAGCGCGCAGCGTCGCCCAAGAGCGAAGCACAGGCCAGCAGTCCGACGCACGTCACACCCGATTGCCCAATAGTGTCGCCCTCTGAAGGTACTGGCGATCCCATCCGCATGAAGTCTGTCGAATGTGCGACCAATCAGCCTGACCGGCCTGCAGCACAGCCATTGTGCATGACAAGCTCAATCACACCACCCCCTATCCAGCTTGCCGCATCGCCAACTACCGCAACAACTTGCGATCTTTCATACGCATCGTCGCCATCCACCCTTGGTGGTATCCCCACACCGGACGGCACACCACTGCTGCGGACAACACGCTTCACAACGCCCCAAGTTAGCCCAGCTGAGATTAGCCTTCACCGACATTCCATGAACGACGTCAGCTTGGTGGCAGCTGAGGCCGATGAGTCCTCGCCGCCGAGTCCCAGTTTCCGTCCGGGCAGCAGATCGCGTCATAAGCGATCCAGTGTCGTTAGTCTTTCCAAACTCATCATGGCTAGTCAGACAAACCCGGACACGATGGACAGCGCACGAGCGAGTATTGAAAGCCGGCGATCATTAGGCAACTACAGCATGGCTTCGGGTGCTGCTGCTGCTGCGTACCGCGCGCTCGAGCCCACCAGGCCTTTCACTGCAGATGGTGGATCTCTAAGGCGCAACTCCTCGGATACTGGCGCTGGTGCTGGTGCATCTCTCAGACCAGGAGCGAAGTCCGCCGTGGGAGCTGGGCAGGCGAGGAGTCACCATCGCATCAGTCGTCTGATGCATTTCTGGCGATCACGAGATAAGGAGGAGCGGCCCGTGGATTAGGGCTCAGGTCCTTAGATGCCATTTTTTGTACATAGGTCATGCTCTGCGAGCTTCACTTCATCAACGACGCCATGGATCTGATTTCAGCACTCATAATGCAATATAAGACTGGGCGTAAGCGCTATCGTAGACGACATGCCAATCCAGTGATACGCCCATGTCAAAGGGACTCCCAATGAGTTGTCACATTAGTGAATCAAGAGACTTAGTGCTGAGTGAACTGCCGTCTAGGCGAGTTCACTATGATGGGCTTCCATTGCCTCAATGAACGACAAATCGTGATTCCGATGAGGCTCGGTCTAGCGTCCGGCACACGCTCTAGCAAAGGCCTGGGCTGAAAAGACATGCACTTGGACACTCCCTCGAGACATGCGGTGAAGGATGATGATCGCATGCCATCTTATGCAGGTGGCGTCCGGCTCGGTCTCTCGAAGCCATGGAGTGGGAATCAGAGACGAGCGTCTCAGGACCAGCGACCTGGCCTGTCAGCCGAGGATCGCACTGTGTGAGAGGGCGGGCATTCCTCAGGGTCCTACATCTCCGCGCCAGCGTTGAAGCCGGATGAGTTGCGTGCGTGAGAAGGCCCTGTGGGTGTCGCACACGGGCATCACCAATACCTGCCTCCTCCCACTCCGTCCGAGTGCAGCGTCGGCAAGCAGATCGCTGCTGCAGAGCGCGACAGCTTTGTGGCCATGTCTGCCCACAGCTCTGTTGATGCGCGGGTTGACGGCTGCAGGCCCGCATTTTCAAGTGTTGTCTTCGTAAGCAATTCAGCGTCGCGATCCCTCACCAGCCAGGCGTCACCGCGACTCGTCCAGCCGCTTGTAGAGATGGGCTTGGAACCTCATGTCCTCCAGCCCGACGCCGTCCCCAACCCAGTACCGCAGACGCGATGCATCACGCCTGAACCACCTCGAGGGATCGGACGCGACGCACTCCCAGCGTCCCTCGGCGATGGTCAGGAGCGTGTGGTCGAGCAGATACCGCATGGGATATGTCTTTTGCGGCTTGGGAGTCTCATCGCTGCCCTTGGCGTCTGTCGCGCCGAGAGATACTGTCGAGTAGCTGCCCGGGCTGTCGACGATGAGCAGGAGATCACCGGGCTGCATCGCCTCGGTGAGGTGCAGCAGGAACCTCGTCGCCTTCGGTATGGAGGTTGAAAAGAGCTCGTTCAGCGTGAACATCAGGGTCACAAGCGCTGCGTCAGTCTGGATGCCAGGGCCCGGAGTGCGGAGGAGGGCTGAGAGGTCCTGTTCAGACAGACCCAGGACATCGGCGCGCCTGAACCCAATGGTGACGGGACCGCCGCTGGCGAACGCGGACTTTGCCACCGTCTCCAACTGCTCGACCACTGGAGACCAATCGGCGACGTCGACAAGGGTGAGCTGGTGCCGGTGGCCAGGAGCACGGCTGAGCGACAGTGACGCCAGGGGCAGCTCATGCCCCGCAGACGTCTCATGCCTGTCCTGCAGGGACTGCTGCATCGCGTCGCTGCCTCCGTCCCCACGCGGCACCTCCGCTGCAAGATGGGCCCACGCAGCCATCAGGCCAACCAGCTCCGCGCCAGCACCTCCGCCGATGCAGACGGCATGCTGATCGCCGACGCCGACGCCGGGCGTCGATCGCAGCACGCGACTGAAGATGCCAGCGTACGCCAGCGCCCGCCCCGCGCTCCACCGCAGGGCATAGGCGCGCAACAGCTCGCCGTCCGCGTCGGTGAACGCCGCCTCGAAGTCGCGATGGTAGAGGTGCGCCTTGACCAGCTGAACGAGCTCTGAGAGCGGTCTGCTCGTCGCTGCAGGACCGTCCGGCACTGGCACTGCTGCTGCTGCTGCGGCAGCGGCAGCGTCTGGTGCAACGTCGCCAGAGACAGCGCTGTCGGGTCTCCGCCTGCTCAGGATAAACGGCTTGTCGAGCGCGTGCCTGAAGACGTCTACTATCGCTTGCTGGGTCTGGAAAGGGAGTGCATCGACGCGAAACTCGTCGGTGGCTTGCTTGTGGGCGTCGGCGCGAAGGGTTGACGAGGAGCTGGGAGTGGACGACGACGGTGCTTGCTGTGGTGCGCTGCTCTTGGTGCGCTTGGCCGCAGCCTTCGGCTTCGTCGCCTTGTCCTTGCGTCGACCATTCCTGTCGTTCGCCGCCCGGCCTCCCGCTGCCATCTCGAGACAAGCGTGCGAACTCTACTCGGTCGGTCGATCGACTATATGCGGCCTTGAAGCAGAGACCGCCGCTATGGCTGCTGGAACCGCTGGTGCAGTGCTGCGCTGAACAAGAGTGCTGCTCCTGCTGCTGCGGATTGCACCTTCAAATTGAAATCGCCATGAAGCTGCGCAGGAGTCGTCGTCTGCGAACCAAGGACCGCGCAAAGTCTCTATTTGCCGACAAGCCACAACCTTCCTTGGCACTGCCTGTGCCGCCAACGGCTCAGCCTGGAGGCATCTCTTGGTATGCTGTACCCACCACCAGCAGCCCACTACTACAGTCTGCGTGTGGCTCACGACCAGCGAGTGTGCTCGCCTTACGCTACTGCTAAACGCCTTGTTGAGTGCTCGTTTAACAGACCTGCCAGAAGGCCGATTGCTGCTCCTGATGGGATCACTGCATCCTGCTCAGCCAGCTGTCGTCGGCACCACGATAGATGAGGCATGCTGAGCAGGAGTATCCGGCCGCTTTGCGCAGCTGTCAAATGGCATGGAGACTGCATCACGCCTAGCCCATATGCTGACCTCATGGTTTCACTGCCTGCTGTGCTGCCAGGTTCATTCAACTGCTCAGTAATGCGGTGCTGAAATCACGCCGAATTTGTTGCGTGCTGACCGTCGTCGAATAGGCGGGCATCAGACAAGCACTGGACGTATGCAATCAATGGCATCCTCGTCGCGATCGCGAGCCATTGAGCGCGCTGATGGGCGCCCTCTGATATGGCAATATCATCAAGGTCTTGTGGTCTAGTGGTATGATTCTCGCTTAGGGTTTAACCTTGAGTTTGATTTGCGAGAGGCCCCGCGTTCGATCCGCGGCAAGACCCTTTTTTGCCGGCGAGCATAACAACGATTGTTGACCGTGTGCGCGCCATGAGACGTTCACCATACTGAGAATCTGCGAGCGAATGTCCTATGCTCTGCTACGAGCGCCGTGTCGTTCAAGCACTCGATCGCACTGTATTCAGCGAGTCTCAGCTGAGATGGCCTCTGTGCAGGACATATGTTTGATCACCTACGGCCTGAAGAATCTGCGTGTTTGCGCCGCGACCTGCGGCGCTGCCAGGACTGCTGTGAGCACAAAGGAGACGATTCTGCATCGAATCATCCCTCCCTGACATTGCGCGCGGATCAATGGTCGGTGGTCTCAACAGGCTACCCATTCACCTCAGCTGGCCCAGGGTCTCAACTGCAGTGAGCCAACTGCATGCGCATCGCCCTTGACCTGCTCCCCCAATCTCACGCCGTCCCTGTGCACAGTCACGGCAGGCAAACTGGCGCCGCTCATCTCAGGAGCCGCCATCTCAGGAGCGGCCATCTGCCAGCACGCTTCCATCCCTGCCTTGCACGCGCCTTTGGCCGGTGCCCCTGAATCCCTGAATCTCTCGGACGGAAGCAGCCAGACCCAGCGACCGACAGATGCCTGAGGCAGCAGTACATCGCACCGCCACATGCTGCATCACACCACACAGCACACATCACACATCACACCGACTGCGACGACCGACCAGCGACGAACGCACAGCGAGCTGCCGGCGGCGATTCAATCAGCTTCGGATAGGCCAGCCGGTGCTCTGCGACTGCGGTGCGGCGCCCTGCCATGCACCGCGCAGAATCTCAGTCATACTGCCGGATTATTACACATCGCTACCCTGCTCCTGCTGCGCTCGGGTTGTTGACTGCCGCCAGCTTACCGAGCTCATCGCGCGCATGCCAGCAAGTGCCAGTGACGCATAGCAGGTCTTCAGACCATAGTCGCGAGTCGCAAGCAGAGAGGCATAGAGCAGAGCAGGACGTTTGAGAGTTGCATCAATCGCATTAGAAGAATCTATATCCAGGCAGCGGCAAGGCAGCAAGGCACCAGTGCGCTCACACCGACTATCATTCACCAGACCTGGCAGCGACACCAGTACTTTACAGCAACGATGGCAAACAACTCGTCGACAGCACCAGCCGCAGCTTCAGCGGCGGCGTCAGCAGCAGCAGCTGCAACATCAGCGACGTCAGAGGCAGCAGGTGGACGCGCGAATCAGCGGGGTACACAGAGGCGCCGCCGAGGATATGGCACACGAGACGATGCAGGACACGCTGCCGTGATTGCGGCGGAGGGCGGTGGTCAGCAGCAACTAGTGTCGCCGACCCACGAGAGCGGTATGAGCAGCAGTGCTGCCAGCAGACGAGGGGGAAGAGGAGGAGGAGGAGGAGGGGAAAGAGGAGGACGGCGAGGACGCAGCAAAGGCCGGGGAGGTGCCCGTGTTGATGGATCCCGTGATGGAGAAGGCGGGCCACCTCCTAAAGCTGCCCCCGCGTCAGCAACCCGTTTCTCGACCTCGTCGATGACGATCCGTTTCTTCCACAGCACGTCCGGCCCGTCAAGCGCAAGGCTCTCG
>JAGYHY010000111.1:0-16626 GCA_024244165.1 Ascosphaera acerosa | reverse complement strand
GGGGGACGGGGGTAACGGGGAGAGGTGCCATCTGTTTGCCCATACATGTGCAGCTGAGCCCCTGTCTGCACGCATGCGATCGCGGACGACGCCTCCTGATTGGCCTCGCCCGCCCTCGCGCGTTGGCACATCGTCAGAAGGGCTGTTCCCTGAACCCTTGGTTGCAGGGATGCTCTTCGTCATTGGTGTTTGGCGGATGCACAGCGTCGGCATCCGGGGGCTGCGGCCCAAGCTGTAGCGTCGTGCGCCACGGCCACATCGGGCTGCACGTCGGCCATTCGTTGTGCGAAACGAGGAGACGCAGGCTTGCGCTTATCTAAGACTGATAAAGGGAGGCAGCACGGGCCAAGCGAGCCGTTGAAGATTGCATCGTGAGAAGGCAGCATGCTGATGTAGACAGCTGGAGGTTACGGGCTGGTAGGCGTGCGCTTGCAAACGCGCTGCTGGCAGTCAGAAGGGCCCAATTGGACGGTTGTTCAGTAAGCGAGGAGAAGCGAGGACGAGGGCGAGGGACCAGTCCCTCGGAGCCATGCGAAGAGGCGCAAACCTGCCGCAGGACTGACCTGTCAGATCTCACAGCTCATGCCGACAGGGTGGGCAAATGGTCTTCCAGATGGCGTGCCTCACAATCAGAGGCGGCTGGACACTGGCACGATCAGATACCAACGCAGGCTCCCGATTTCCCCAATGTCCTCTCTCGCTTCCCGCCGGCGCTTGTCCGTGTCGAGGAGTTGCGCACATCTGCATGCATGTTCCTGCTGCGGAGGCATGCGCAGTCTCCCCTGGAGCCGTGACGGAGGAGGCTCCTTTGAGACGAGACTCGACGCAGGCGGAAGCAAGGCTGCCTGTCGTGCCTGCGGGCTGCCTGCGGGCTGTCCGCGTGGGCGAAGGGGTCTACCGAGGTGGACTGGTATGGCAGCGCAGAGGCAGCTCCGCCCAGAAGAGTCGCCGAGCTCGGCCCTCGCCTGCGCAGTCATGCCAAGTCTGGCAAGCGGCGAGCAATGCGCTCGGATGCCTGCACGGCGATCCCCCTTGTCCACTGTCGATCTAACTTGGGGAACCTCCCGACGCTCGGACTGCTTCGAGGCCAAGTTCGTTCTTGTTGGTCCGTCGCCAACAAGACAGACCTGATGACAGCACGAATGGACGAACGCCATGCGCTATCATCGTATAGTGGCTCACAATCATGCATCTGGATGTCTACAGCGGCAGGGTGAGGTCAGAGGATGCGTTGTCATCGCATGGCTGAGTCAACCCTGAGCATAGCATATGGTCCTTTCGACGCAGAGACACCTTGCTTCGGGAGGCAAGCAAGGAGTACGCTCGGCACGAACTGGTGCAGGACCAGCCATGCAGCATGTCTAGGCAGGCGAAGTGATGGCGGCCCCTGGACGCCCCTTGGGAGAGCGAGGCACCGGGTGTCGTGAGGCACTCGCATCTGGCCTCACGAGCGGGTCACGGGTCTCAGGGGCGCCACGAGCTGTGAGCAGCTAAGAGTAGGATTAGACTATGCTTCAACTTCGGCAGCGCAGCTGTCAATGCGAGCGAGACCTGGCCGGCGACAGGTACAGTAGTGTGTATAGAGTTGTGGCGTTGCGGCTGCCTCCGGCTGTCAACATCGCCGGCAATGCAAACGCTACCGTGTTCTGAAGTCGCCGACTCAGGAACCATCTCAGCTACTGCACTGCACTGCACTGCATCTTGAGCCGCACAGCCGAGCACGCAGAGCACGCGCACGGGATGCACTAGTCAGCGCAACTTCCACCGACGTCACGGATTGATCCTACTCGGCCCAGGACTTAGACTTGGGGACGTCAGCGCCGGCTCAGACTCGGTCCCGTCGCGCACGGACTTGAGACTCACGGGTGGTGTGGTGCGACGGATGCCATCGCTGCGCTGCTGTCGTGGCACCCGTCGCAGCCACGAGCTGAGCGGACCCGGCCGCTGCCTGCCAGTGGTCTGACCGTTGCGCAACACGGACCACCCAGCATCACGCGCTCGGCCGTCGCCGTTCCTGGGCTGATGACGGCATCCCGTGCAGCACGGTGGCTGATGGGGCCAATGCGTCGAGCAGAGCGGCGCAACTGTCGTCTGAACTGCAAGTCGACGACGCTAGAACATGGCATCTCAGCAATGGGCGGGTTGCCGCCACGGAGCTTGCAAAGGGCCCATCTCAATGGTGTCTTCATACCCTCCTGAAAAGCCATTGAGGCAATCGCAAGCTCCGGCATAGGGCTATAGCCGTGACGGCGCAAAAAGAGTAGACGGGTCTTGCCGCGGATCGAACGCGGGGCCTCTCGCAAATTAAACTCAAGGTTGAACCCTAAGCGAGAATCATACCACTAGACCACAAGACCTTGATATGGGGTTTTCGCAAGATTGCAATATGGCCGCAGACGAAGCTCTACCGGCAATCAGCTCCCGCCGCGGCAAACAATCGTGACGCGGTCGTTGGAGGAGCTGTGTGGGTGGTCCATAGTGCAGTCCAGGTTGCTCCACAGCGGTGTCACTGGCATTTCGACGCCCGACGATCAGCATGAGCCTGTCGATCGCCACGATCCCCACCGGATCCTCGCGCTCGCCGGTTTGGCCAACCCACCCTATGAACCCCCAGCGTTGCGAGACCGTTGCTCAGATCCGAGCCCAGCGGCCCGCTCCCGCTCGAGACCGTGTAACCCGGCCCCAGCGCGCGGGCCGTAATCTGAACGTGGACCTGGACCTGGACCTGGTCATGTGTGCCGAGCGATCGTCGCTTGATTCGCTGCGTGGACTTCTTCGTCGCGGCTTCGCCGCAGCAGCTGAGGCCCCGAGATCCGAGTGCCGCCTGCAAGCGGTCACGATAGTGTCGGCAGACTGTGAGCCGCGACCGACGCCCATTCCTCGTCACATGCGCCGGTCCAGCGGGCAGGTGGGCATTTCAATGGCCTGATCGGCGCAGTCGCAGTGGAGAGACTGGTCGCCATCATCACTCTTCCGATCCCTTGCACCGTGCAATCCACCGTCTCAGCGGGCCAGGACGCCAGCAATACAGCGCGGGTGGCGACATCGGATGACAAAGACACGATGGCCAGGCTGGGCCACATCCTGCCCGACGGCGACAAGCGGTTCATCAGCGACGATGACCTGCGCAGTTTCCAGGCTGCGCTGTGCGCGCACGACTCGTTGCCCCTGGTGGCGCTGAACGACTGGATGCCGATCAACCAGCGGGTGAAGAAACAGCCTGTCGCAACCACATCGACAGCAACAACATCGACGACGACATCGACGGCGACGGCGCGGAAGACGCCCCAGCGGTCCAGGGACGAGACGAGGGAAGGCCACCTCTACTTCATACTGAAGTGGCCGCTGCTGCTGTTCGTGGCGGGCTGGATCTTCGGCCTGAGCGTGCTGTACATGCTCACGCGGATCTACATCGCGCTCTACGAGCATTTCATCACCTGGACCGGCACGAGGGAGGGTCTCAGGCGCAAGCTGCGGGAGACCGACAGCTACGAGGCCTGGAAGCAGGCAGCCAGAAACCTCGATCACCACCTGGGCAACGACCGATGGAAGGAGAAGGACGAGTACGCGTACTACGACTACATCATCGTCAATCAGATCACGGGCCAGCTGCGACGCCTTCGAGCCAGGGCCGAGGCGGAGGAGAAGACGAGCAGCGACCAGCTCAGCAAGGACGCGGCCATCTACGAGCTTCTCACGACCGTCGAGGGATGCGTGAAGAGCAATTTCGGCGGCACCGAGAACCCCAAGCTCTACAGCGAGACTTACATCGGCACGCAGCACCTGGTGCAGGAGTACATCAATGAGGTGGAGGCTGCGCTGCAGTGCCTCTACAAAACACACCACCTGACTTCAGAGGAGAAGTATGGTCTCTTCAGCCGCTTGGACCGCAACCTGGGACGAACGGCCCTCTGCCTATCCGGCGGCGCCACTTTCGCATACTATCATTTCGGCGTGGTGAAGGCTCTTTTGGATACGAACAGCCTGCCCACCATCATCTCAGGGACATCAGGAGGCGCCCTGGTAGCAGCGTTGCTGTGCACCCGGACGAACGCAGAGCTACACCAGCTGCTGGTTCCCGAGCTCGCGCACAAGATCAAGGCCTGCCAGGAGTCGTTCAGAGAATGGTTCGGTCGCTGGCGCAGGACAGGCGCCCGGTTTGACGCGATCGACTGGGCAGAGAAATGCAGCTGGTTCTGCCGTGGTTCCCTGACTTTCAAGGAAGCGTACGAGCGCACGGGCCGCGTGCTCAATGTGACCTGCGTGCCTTCAGATCCGCACTCCCCGACGATCCTGCTGAACTACATCTCCTCGCCGGACTGCGTGGTTTGGAGTGCCGTCCTGGCCTCTGCCGCCGTCCCTGGCATCCTGAACCCCGTGGTCCTGATGCTGAAGAAGCCGGACGGGTCCTTGGCGCCGTACTCGTTCGGCAACAAGTGGAAGGACGGCAGTCTGAGGACAGACATACCCCTGAACACTCTCAATACGCACTTCAACGTCACCTTCCCCATCGTCTCGCAGGTGAGTGCCGCACGTACCGCCATGGTATGCATGTATGGCTGTGCTGACAAGCGCTGCAGGTGAACCCACACATCAGCCTGTTCTTCTTCAACCCGCGAGGCACTGTCGGCCGACCTGTGACTCATCGCAAGGGCCGCGGGTGGCGCGGCGGCTTCGTGGGCTCCGCAATCGAGCAGTACGTCAAGCTGGACCTGGTCAAATGGCTGAAGGTGCTTCGCCACTTGGAGCTGCTGCCAAGACCTCTCGGCCAGGACTGGAGTGAGGTGTGGCTGCAGCGGTTCGGAGGCGTGATCACCATCTATCCGAAGACCAAGACGTCGGACCTCTACTATATCCTGACCGATCCGACACCGAAGAGACTGGCTCGGATGATCAGAGAGGGCCAAGCAGCGACGTTCCCGAAGATCCTGTTCATCCAGAACCGGATGAAAGTGGGCCGTGCCATCGCCAAGGGCCTGCGGCTCAACAAGGCACGCAAGGAGGAGGACCGTCTGCCTATGCGGTCGGAGCTGACTGCCAATGCCGAAGCCTTACGCAACATGCGGGCGTTGATCCAACATGCCGGAGACCTGACGACATATCCCGACCCTCCCCTTGACCATAGCGTTGAGTCACCGTACTGGGAGCGTGGCAACGTACTTGAGGAGCTGCGACGGCAGTCTTCCATCTTCTTCGGCTTCGGCGCGAACGCCGGCGACTTGGCAGGCAGCGACGCTGACTTTCACCAGGGGCAGGATCCCTGAATGTTGCGCCATGTTGCCTTGCTTACAGAAGCTGTCATTTCCGTTTTGGATTATCCCACTCCGAGATACCACATCCTGTCATCATAATGCTGGCCATGTCCTCAAATCGTAAGGTACTGTTCTGTGACCGCTCTCGCCGATTCTGAATCCCCTGAGAACATGTACAGACACTGCAACGCATACGCTGCGTCTCGCGTGAAGTCCTCTGAGCCGGTGCTGGCCGCTTTCGCACTTGCAGCCTCGTCTTGCGTCTGCCCTTGACCGATATCCAGGCACCTCCTGTACCCATCTATCGCCAAGTGAGCCAAACCAAGCATGTGCCACACCCGTGCTAGGTTGAACTCAGCTTCCTGCCGTTTGGGGAGAACGTCACCTGTGGATAGGGCTTTGCGGTATTCCTGCATGAAGGAAAGACCCTGTAGAATGAGATAGTGTCGGTTGTCCGACTGGCGCTTGAGCGAATGGTGAATGTAGCTGAGCCCGATCGAAAGCAGCACAGCTGGGTTCTCTGGGTCCAAGGCATATGCGCGGAAGAAGTAGTTCAGTGCATTGGTGAAGCTCAAGCCAGCGTAGAGAATGTGGCCGTAAATGAGCAGGATGGCAACATCCATGCTCTTGGCAGGTATAAGATTGCCACTGTCGTCCTTGGTGCTCAGCGCTGCACGCTCCTGAAACACCGACTCGCGCGTGCGGCGGACCTGAGTGAGATTGAATGGGTCGTTAGGCAGCGTATAGTCAATTGCCTTTATCTGCCTTAGCATGAACTTCATGCTTGGTGACGAGTGAAAGAGCGATCTGCGCGGGTCACCGCAGGAGCGGCTGAGCGTGGCGAACAACCTGTACGTGTCAGTCACAAACTGGTACTCCTTCATGAACCAGCGCGAGGTGTTGGACAGGGTTGTCTCATCCCGCATGCGCAGCGCGCAGGTGAACCAGCAGACATGAATCTGACGGGTAGCTTCTTTCGAGTGGTACCAGACACTAGCATCTGCCGCAGCCGACAAGGTGCTATATACCTCCTCTTTGTGCCCTTGACCTGCAAGCACGAGGGCAAACTCCAAGAAGACATCTAACCAGGCATCGAAGGCGATTCCATGGTAGTCAGTCGGTATGACAGAGTCGGACGTTGTCTCGCTCTGGCCGGTCTGACGCCGCGTCATGATGTCCTGCATCTCGTCGATCAGCTGCACGGCTTTACCGCTCTCGCCTTTCTTCGCCCCTTTGGTGTAACCTGAGAACACGGCGCGACGCTGCACAGGAAAGAATATCCTGGTCGATCTGAAATCCCGAACTAATGCGTCGGCAATGTCAAGCCAGTCCTCTGTAACGACCGGGTCCCCTGCTCGCATCGCAGGCGTCATCTCCAGTAGCTTCGTATGCAAGTAGTTGACCTGCTCTCTGCGAGTGCCGGGCGCATGCTGCAACGCTGCCTCACGTCTCTTCTGAGCCGCGGTCATGACTGTCGGCACCACAAGCGTAGCAGTAGCTGGAAGTTGCACTGGCTCTTCGTACGTCTCGGTCTCGGTCTCCTCTATGCGATCACGGATTGACAGGGGAGGCACTGCAGTCTCCGTAGCAGCTTCCTCAGCATCCTTTGCTCGCAGGATCCGTGACAGCTGCTCCAGCCTGCCTGAGCGGCGTGCGCCCTTTCTCTGAGGAAATGTGTCCTCGCATTGCAGCTCAATGACTTCGCTGGCGAATTTGACGGCTTGCTCAGCCATCCCCAGCTTGTCGTAGAATTTGGCGAGGCCGGCCCTGGCCTCAACGTTATTGTCGTCATACTCGACAACAGTCAGGTAGCAGTTCTCGGCGACGTCCATCTCGCCGAGTCCAGAGTGGCACTTCGCCATTGAGAGGAAGAGGTTGGTGTCTGCGCACTGAGGCAGCTGCTGCACGGGCTTGTAGAAGCGCAATGCCGCACGATGGAGTCCAGCTTCTCGGAGAGCATCGCCGGCCTCAACGAAGAGGTCATGGTAGTCTTCGACCTGAGCTGGGGCAACCTCCTGACCCCCTCCGCCATCAAGCCAGGAGAAATGAGACATGGCCTCGTCAACACTCTCGCCTCCCATTTTCAAACGGTACGCGCCGAGCTTGACTCGCAGCTCCAGGGGCAGTCCCATGCCGTACTGTTCCGGAAGATATAATCCAGGGACAAACCAGTCCAGCTCACATCGCCGTGGCGCGTTCTCCGCATCGAACTCCCGGTCATCATCAGTCACGTCGTCCCACCGCGTATCGTCCTGCCTGCCGAGCATCCATCGGGAGAGGAACTTGCACGCCGCGATCCCTTGCTCGTACTCCTCAAGGTAGCCGAACAGCTCAATGTATATGTTGATGTCGGACCACTCGAACTCTGAGACTTCGTCCGCCGGAGCGGACAAGTAGTACGAGATGGCCTCCTCGTAGCGGTTGCGTGCCTTCTCCACCTCGCCAAGGTCGATGTAGACGGGAACGAGAGCCCGGACGGCCTCAAGGTTGTTCGGTAGGTCAATGCAGAGACGCTCATACTCGACTGCTGCGCGTCTCTTGTAGTCGAGCTCGAGCAGAGCAGCTGCTCTTGCGAAGCGGATCTCGTAGTTGGTCTGGTCAAGCGTGATGACTCGACTGTAGCAGTAGATGACGTCCTTGAGTGCAGCCTTCCTGTTGGCTCCTGCGTTTTCCAGCACCAGATCCGCCACCTTCAACCAAGCAGTAGGGTCCTTGGGCCTCGTGTGCGCGCCAGTGAAGAGCGCAGCGAGCGCCTTCTCCTTCTGACCCTGCGCCAGGAAGATCTCGGAGAGCAGCGAGTGCGCAGCGAAGATCTCCGGGTTGATCGAGATGGCCTGCTTGACGAGCGATACGGCGCGGTCGTAGTCGGAGTCGATGAACGCAGAGGTCGCGGCAGAGTGCAGGTTCTTGAATTCCAGGCTGGGTTCGACGGGCTTGCGCGGCCCGCGCTTGCCGCCTCTGGCCACGGGTGCTTCGCCATCGTCGAGGCGGCGGCGGCGTCTCCGTCGCCGTTTCGCGGGCAGACCCGTGACGGGATTGATGAGGTCCTCTGCAAACTCGTCGAAATCACTGGCCCCTTCGTCCGCATCGTCTGGACCAGCAGCATCTCCGTCTGACTCTTCGGGGCCTGAGCCCTCGTCTACACCACTGCAACGGCCCGGCTGGTCAGCAGAGGATTGGCATTGGCTAGGACGACGAGAACGTACGATGACTCTGGATCAGCACCGCTTGGCACGTAGTCAGACTCATCAGAGTCGTCATGCGCGATCTTCCTACGCTTAGCGGCTCGGTCAGAGGCATACTCGAGGTCGAGGTCGTCGCCTTCGCTCTCGGCCCCCAGGCCTTCGTTCCCCGACATGGCGGCTGCTGGCGGCGGCGTGGCGGCTCGTGCCACGGCCGATCCAAGCTGACAAGCAGCTGGCCTCACGGAGCTGATGCCGTGCGAGCTGCAGCGTCACGGACTGCAATGACGAAGAAGCGCTTCTCAAGCACTATTCTGTAGCCGCCGATGGTCCCTGCATCGCCGTGAGTGATCGACGCCGTCATCGGGTGACGTTGGCTGCTGACGTCACGCGGGAAGGCGACCTCGGCTCAACTCGACGTCTTCGTGCCCCTGAGACTGCGCGACGGGCCAGACTACGAGGCGGCGACGGGCATCGCCAGCCCTGCTCAAGTCAGAGGAAGCATGCAGCTGCATCACCGTGATGGGGGGCGCCGGCCGACGGCTGGGGGTTACAGCGGGGCCACGTGGTGAACCAACCAGCTCACGACGATCTATGTGGTGCTATATGACGGGTCCGTGTATACTGAGACGCTGACTTTGCTCGGTGATACGCAGGGAAGCAGGGTGAGCTGAGCTCACGAGTCGTGGCTCGAGCGCCGTCGCTTGCTTCGCCGCCTGCCTTGCCCATTCGTGTAGTCAGCCTGAGTGCCGTGCATCGTGCTGCCGGTGTACGGTAATGAGGTACCAGACACTTCAGGCGTGCCCTCGTAGTCGGCTTCAGCGGCAGACACAGCAGAGGCGTGGGTTGCAGGGGCATGATCCGCCATCAGCAATATTGTCGGCCCAGGTTGCAGTGACTGTGAGGACATCTGAGGACGTGAGTTGGAGTCTCCAACCTGCTGCGCACTGCTGTCCGCCGTGCCAAGGGGTACTGACGTCGTCGCGGCGCCGGGAGGCGGCACCGTCCTCGCTGCCAAACTTGGTGCTGATGCAGACGGCGGAGATCCAGATACTTGGACCGTCCCGTCCAACCCCTTGCCGACGGACGGATCTGACCTGGGTATTGATGTCGGCGATGTATCAGCCATGTCTGCCGACAACCCTGCCTCGTGGCCACGCTGCCGGTCGGACACAGCTGGCTGGTTGGCGTCCCCGATCTTGGCCCTCCCCTTGCTGGCGCGACTCCGCGCCTGCTCGACCAGACTCCTGAACGACTCCTGGTGGCCGCGGGCCCAGTCCTCCTTGTCGAAGTCCTTCCGAGCAACATCCACAGCCCCATTTCCAAGCCCCCCAGCACCGCCATTGCCACCAGCCAGCACCGACCCGCCACCACCGCCACCTCCAGAAGAGAGCGTCGCGCCCTGCGTCCTCTCCCACTGCTCCAACTCCTGCAGCAGCTCGCGCTTCGGGCGTGGGCGGCGCGAGTCGCAATTCGCGTTCCACAGGTTAACCCATTCCGTGTGCCGGCGCTGCAGGAGCGCCCGGGGCCCCGCGGACGAGATACCCAGGGCGGACATCTTCTGCCGCAGCGCTCTGTCTGTCAAGATGCTGTAGTTCAGGGCGGGCAGACGCTCGGGCGGGCTTGCGGGTGCGCGTGCCGAGCGTGCTGGGTTGTGGAAGTGGAAGGGCGAGGAGGCGGCGGCGGCGGTGGTAGAAGACAGTCGTTGCTTGCGGGGTGAGAAGAGCGAGTAGGGTGGGGAAGTCGTGCTTGTGTGGGCATCGGCAGGCGGTGCGGAGCCTGGCCCTGGGCAGCGGTCCAGGTGTGAGAAGACCAGGGCAGGCCGCATGCGGTGGTTGCAGATCGGACATGGAACCAGGCCGTCGTCTGGTAGCTCTTCTTTTGCTATCGGCGCGGCGGTAGTGTCGGGGGAGGAATGGTGGGTGCTAGACCCGTTTGCCGCTGCGGCACTGAGATCAGGGACGTCGTTGTGACCGGTCAGGGGCGACGTCGTCGCTGCATCTGCATCTGCATTTGCATCTCCGGCCAGAGTGCTATCGTCGTAATTGACGGCTCTCGCCCTCGTCGAATCCCGCAACCTCCTCTTTCCCTCGGGCACACTATCAGACAGCGAACCCCGCTTCACCCCTGACACCGACGAGGACTGCTTCGGGCCCTGCCCTAGCGCAGCTCCCACCCGCGCGCCACCCTCCCTCGCGAACCGCAACGTCCCCGCCCTCGCCGCAACCCACGCGTCAACCGCCTCCTGCACCGCCCAGTTACACCGCAGCCGCGTCGCCTGGTCCGGGGCCCGGCAGGCAGGGCACTTGCCGTCGCCGCTGAGGCAGCGGCGGATGCACAGCGAGCAGAAGGTGTGGCTGCAGGAGGTGACGACGGCGTTGGCGAAGAAGTCCTTGCAGATCTGGCAGCGCAGCGCGGCGTCCAGCGCAGAGAGGTCTCGCAGCGGCGTGGACAGCCAGTCGGTCGCGTCGGTCAGCTCGGGCCCGCCGTCGTTGTCGCTGCTGTGTGAAGGGGTGACGCCGGCGCTGGGCGCCCCCGCAGGCGACGTCGTCGACACCGCCATCGCCGCTGGTGCTCGGCTCCCTGATCACGGTGCCTGTATGCTTCCACACAGGTCGCCTCGCTGCTTGCGCGTCATACACCGTCTCCAGCTGCGGCAGCATTGCCGCTGCAAGCAAATGTTAACCGTGCAGGCGTGCGTGCTACCGTACCGTACTGCTGAGCATGTGAGACGCGCTGTGGCCGCGTCGCGCGTCACGCGTCCCGATCCGGCTAATTGCTCTGACGGCAGCAGCGAGAGCCATTAATAGCTAGCGATCACGTGTGCAAAGCTCAGATGACTAAGCGGCGGCATACCCGCCATTGCTGCCTCACTTGCAAGGCACCGACGCCGCCAGCTCGACGACGCCGCGACTCTCAGCAGCTGAAGCAGGCAAAGTGGCAGGCGAAGTGGCAGGTGAAGTGGCAGACGAGCAGCTAGACAGCGTCAGTCAAGCCATTGGCGGCGTGGCGGCCAGTCGAGGCCCTCACGCGTCTCGCTTGCGCCGCCTGCGTTGCTTTCTTGGCTGCCCCCTTGATTCGCGCCCCCATCCGACTAGCCGTTGCGCTAGTGGCGACTTGTGAGGACACCCGGCACAACCGCCTCAGCTGTGCGCGAGCCGGGCACTGGCCAGCTGGTGGTCCTGAAAGTTGGCTGAGCGAGCGGCGCGAGCATGCTGGCTGTCCTGGACTTGCCATGGCAGCGAGAAGAATGGACGGCGCATGCGAGCACAGTACATCACCTATCGGCGTGGCCGATGCGCCAACTCGGCTGGACTGGGACGACATTGACTTCGCCCTGATCGATCCCGGCAGCTTGGCTGTGCTGCTCATGCGCTCGCGTGCCCCGTGCGCCGCCCCCGTTGCGAGCTGCACGGCTGCTATCGGCAGAGGGAGGCGAGTCTCAGGCCCAACCGGGCCAGGAGGCTGCTTATTCTGCCCTGGAATCATCTCCCTGGACCGTTCCGATCCCTCAGCCTGGCTTTCTCCATCCAGCCCCAGCTTCCAGCTCGGGGTACATTAGGTGCTGTGCGGTACTACCAGCGTGCTGTACAGCCTGCTCTCGTTCATCTCCCACCCCCTCTCCCCTTACAGTCTGCTGGCTACTCCTCCGTGAGGCCATTCTCCCCCGGGTAAACACTCGCTCAAGGCCCGTCGCTGGCAGTGCCCGTGGACCTGGGAGCGTCGCTGCAGTCTCGTCTGCTCAATCGCTGCAGAGAGGACACCCGCATCACACCCCCGGACGGACCAGGTGGCAGGACTGCGACGCACCACGGACGCCGCTCAACGGACACCCGCAGGCAGGTCTCCTGAGCGGGCAGTGAGCAGCGGCATAGCGAGATCTGAGATCTTGCCGCTGCGCTCGCAATTGGCATCACGGCAGGTTGTGAAGAGCGCTGAGAAACAGTCGACGTCGCGTTACTGCCCTCCTCCGATCGCACGACTGGGTGCTGTGCTCAACTACAAGGTTTGGGGGGGGGGTGATTGGCATCAGGACGAGGGATTGGCCCGGCAGAGCAGGGACATCAGCACCGCATCTCATTCCCATGGCTAGTCGCGCCACCATCGGTGTTTCTAGTGAGTACGACATTGCGAGCAGCGGCGTTGCTAGCGCCACCACCATCACCACCGCCAGCAGCACTGGTGCTGTTCTCAGCTACCTTGGGGACGCCGCGGGCCCACGGCCTCGACCCCGAGCCCTACCACACTCGCAACCACAATCACACCCACGACCCCAATTCATCACTGCGCCCGCAGCCGCTCCCGCACCGTCCGGCCTCCGCGCACCGCCCTCCGCGACGATCCCCGCACCCGCCGGCGCGCCCCAGCTGCGCGCCTCCGCCGACATGTCCTCCTCCTCGCTGACGGCGCCGCTGTCCGCGCGCAACCCGCGGCCGCGGTCCGAGATCTTCTTCAGCGGGCCGCAGCACCTCCACCCGCTCGCCAACCCCATCGACGAGGCCCTCGACAACGCCGCGCAGCAATGGCTCGCCGACATCGAGCAGTACGAAACCACGCTCGAGGAGATGGCCGCCGCCACTCTCGACCGCGGGTTCAAGGGCGAGCTCGGCTCCATCGAGCAGTGGTTCAGGATGCTCAGCGAGGCGGAGCGCACCGCCGCCCTCTACTCCCTCCTGCAGCAGACCACGCAGGTCCAGATCCGCTTCTTCATACAGGTCTTGCAGCAGATGTCGAAGAGCAATCCGGTCGCCGGAATGCTGTCGCCCTCGCCGCATGGCGGAGATGGTGAGTCTCAGGCATCCATTCTTGCAAGTAGCAGCGAGGAGTTGCTAACGCGCGGGCCTATCATCCCACTTGCAGACGCAATGTCAAGCCGTCTCAACGACGCCATGTCGAAGTTGAACGTTGAGAGCCCTCATGCATCCCCGCACAGCCGGTCCCTGCTGTGCCCTGGTGGGCCCACGACAACGATGCCAGGCAGCGCAGGCGCACAGGGCGGCACAGCTGCCGCAGGAGCCGCAGCCACCAATGCGTCGTCCATCTCTTCGACCTCCACGACTGCAACCGCAGGAGCAACGGCCGTGACACCCAGCACGGCCACGACCAGCACGACCAAGCGCAACTCAGGGCTCGACTCCTCCACCATCAACGCCATGTTCCCCGATGCGGCTGCCGTGATTGCGAAGAAGCGCGCCGAGTTCTCGCGCCAGGCCACAAACAGCCCTCCGCCGAACCGCGCCAGCTCTGCATTCGAGCGCCCACAGCAGGTCAGCACGCCCACGATCTGCACGCCAGCCGGGTCGCAGGAGGCTCAACAGCCACCTGGCTCGCCGTGGAGGAGAACGCCGGATGCCCAGTCCCAGTCCCTGACGCAGTCGCAGTCGCAGTCGCAGTCGCAGTCCCAAGCACAGCCCCAGCCCCAGTCACGCCAAGGCCAGGGCCAGACTCACGGACAGGCCTCGCAACCGCCGATCGCGCGGCCCAAGTCTTCCTCCTCACAGCAGCAGCAGTCGCCACTCTCAGCAGGTCTCCCACCCACGCTAGCGACCACCGCTTCAGCCGCTGCAGACAACGTGCGCAGCACGACCGTCACCTTCCCTGACCTGGCCTCGCAGACCGCCGCGCTGCTGACGCCGTTGCCACCCGGTGCCAGCTGGGCGTCCCTGACGAGTACTCCTGTGTTCCCCACGTTCGGCAGCAGCGGCACTCTGGGCGCGCAGCTGCAGTCGCCCAACCCGGCATTGGGTATGGTCTCGATGGGTGCTGGCAATGGCGCAGGTGCAGGTCTCGGCAGTGCCGGGCTGGCGGCCACGGCGACGGCAGGGTCCTCGCAGGCCGACATGGTCGCCAATGCCGCGGCGATGAAGCTCGCAGCCTTATCGACGGTCAACGGACGCTTCGCACTTGACGACGCAAGGAAGTACCGCCGGGCGCGCTCTAACGACACGAACGCCACGCAGCGGCATGCGCACCACAACAACTTCCTCCAGCAACAGCAGCAGCGTCAGCAGCAGCAGGCGACGACGATGACAATGACGACGTCTTCGTCGCTGGCGCCGCCGCCCCTGACGCCAACCATCGCTACTCCGGACGATACCAGCATGAGCAGCAACGACATCATGGGCGGCCTCGCCAGCCCCAGTCTCGTGATGGTCGACGACGCAGGGCAGGTCCTCAATGCGAACCAGCTGGCCGTGTTGCAGGCCCAGCAGCAGCAGCAACAGCAGCAGGCAAGCACGAACCTCACGGCATCGCTCAACTCCGGCTTGGGCCTAAGACCGCTGTCTCGGCCCCGCTCGCCGGGCCTGAACCCGATCCAGCTGCAGCTCCAGCTGCAGCAGCCGGGTAGCATGGCGGGCGCCCTCGCCGCCGCCACTGCCACCACCATGCCGGGCGGGCTGGCTCCAGGACGCACCACCGGTACCTCGAACTATCTCTCAGCGACGGCAGCGTACGGCATGAACTCGTGGCTAGGCGGCGGCAACGCCTCTCTCCTCGGTGACGGGCTGGGTCTCGGGCTGGGAGCGGGCGGGCTAGGCAGCGGCGCCAGCACGGGCTACCTATCAGACCACTCTGAAATCCACAGGGGCAGGTCCCCGCGCGGGAGAAGGGGCACCTCCAAGCCGCCCGAAGACCCGACTGATCCGGCGCTGCTGCGCGACATCCCTGGCTGGCTCAGGTCGTTGCGCCTGCACAAGTACACGGATAACCTGAAGGACATGCAGTGGACGGATCTGGTGGAGCTGGACGATGCCGGGCTGGAGGCCCGCGGGGTCAATGCCCTGGGAGCGAGGAATAAGATGCTGAAGGTGGGTTGCCCGTCTGCTCGATGAGTGGTGCGAGTGACGCGAGTGTGCTGACAGTCTTGTCTCTTGCAGGTCTTTGAGCAGGTCAGGGAGGCGAAGAAGGAGGGTAAGCTAGATGCGATCCTCTGACGCACGTCGCCTGTGCTAGGAGGGGGGCAGATGCGGGAGCAGGGAGAGTAGGGGCCGCTGGCCCGCCACCCGGGCTGTGCCACGGAATTTTGGATACCGCGAGGGTGCTACATATGCATGCACGTACACAGCCAGTCCATGCCATTCCCATTGCATGACGCTTTGCACGCAGCAAACAAGGAGATGAAGCGACCCAGTCAGCCTTGTCATGCCGTGTGTCACATTCGCGTCGCTAGGAGCTCAGTCTCAGTCTCAGAGGGGACCGGGGGATGACAATCCAACCTCCGATCCGCGTCTCGTCTGGCTGGATTGAGCTGAACGGGTATACTGTATAGCCCTGGAGCCGTCAACAGTCTGTACTGGACTTATAGCGTCTCTGGGCACGAGCGCGTTGCATGGCAAAAGACGGCCTGCGCATGAGCCAGGGGCTGGCCAGTCCGGCATGACTGTCACTCCAGCGCCCTATCTGCATCAGTGCCGAGTCTGGTGGCGGGGTAGCGAAGCATGGCACGCAGCTTCGTGATGTGCGATCGGTGCGTCACAGCAGGGAACATTGCGGGTGGTTCAGTGAGCTTGCCATTGCGACGGGCTGGCCTCGTACATACAATGCAGCTGAGCTGAGCCGGTCTGACTGCATTGGATCGCGGGCCGGTCCTGAGTACCGTGGGCACGGCGATCCTGGCTCGCGCAGGCAGCTGGACATCAAGTCAAGGCCTCGTGGTATTCACGTCAGCTTAGGGTTAGTAGCTTGATGGCGATCAGGGTTGGCGATCAGAGTCAGCAGTAAGGATTGCAGTCGCGACCTTAAGGCGAGAGCACGGACCAGTGAGCTCGGCTGGGCGGGCGGCTCGACTTGGTTGTATGGCCTGGCCTTGATGGCCGGAGATGGCCGCACGGTACAGCACCACCGGCTAATCTACATATGTACAGTACAGCAGGGCCAGACGCGCAGCGCCCTCACAGCGAGTCGCCCTCTCCCCCATGCCGCCGGCTACAGGCCGCCTCCTGCCTGCGCTGCACGAAGTTCGAGACGCTCTGGTAGCTGCCGAGGAAGACGGCGCCGCCGACGCCGATCCACAGCACGCGCGGGCCGATGCCCTTCCAGAACGCGCGGGGGCCTTCCTCCTTCAGGATCTCGCGGACCACCTCGCCCACGCGGGTCTTCTCAGCACCCACGCTGCCACCTAAACCTCATCCATTTGTAAGTTTACCTTTAGCTAGTTAAAAAAATTTTTTTTTTATTTAATTTAGTTTTAT
>JAGYHY010000110.1:0-16664 GCA_024244165.1 Ascosphaera acerosa | reverse complement strand
CGGCCTCAGCGCCCCCTTCTCTCCTCCCCGTGCGCCGTGCGCCGTGCGCCGTGCTTCACCACCGACCGGACAGCCCAGCCGCCTGCCATCTACGAGCAGATCCGTGCGCCCCCTGAAAACGTGCCTTGGACTACGGGGCCTGCCTGCGTGCGCCCTGGCCAGCACGGATGGCAGGACACTGAGGCGGGCGGGCGGGCAGGCAGGCAAGCAGGCAAGCAGGCAAGCAGGCAAGCAGGCAAGCAAGGTTGGACGGCGCTGGCAGGGACGAGGGGTCCCTGTTGGCGAGTACGAGAGCTCGCGGGGTCGGTGTCCGCCATGCTGGCCGCGTCGCCTCTCTACCGCCACCCCTGAGCTGGGCATGGCGACGGCCGGAAATAAGGACCCGGACCGCCCGGCGCAGTGGCCATGTGCGCGTCAGCAGGGGCGGACGGGCAATCTGCCTTGGCTAGCGTGGCACGGCTGGTCGAAGGGACAGTACAGTACTCCAGACCTCCGTCCGAGGCCCAGGGTCAACGCTGGCGATCGGAGCGGCAGTCTTCCACCCCGCACGCAGCGATGGCACGAGATGATGGCGACAGTCGGCATACTATAGCTTACATTCAACAAATCAATACGGAGGCGTGATCAGCATGCCCGATCCCTGACCGAGCGCCCCTACTCTACTCATCCCACGCCGCCAGGTTCTGCAGCACGCACCCCTCGTCCTCCCCCCTCTCCACCAGCTCGCCGACCACGTAGACGGTCTCGCCCGCCTGCGCCAGCACCTCGCGCACGCGGTCGACGTCCTCCCTGCGCACGACGGCGACCATGCCGATGCCGTTGTTGAACGCGCGCGCCATCTCCGCGGCCGCGACGTTGCCCACGCGCTTGAGCCAGCGGAAGACGGGCGGCACGCGCCACGCGGCGGCGTCGATCGACGCAGACAGGTGCGCGGGCAGCATGCGCGGCACGTTCTCGACCAGCCCGCCGCCCGTGATGTGCGCGAGCCCGCGCACCGCGCCCGGCAGCTGCGCCAGCAGCTGCAGCAGCGGCTTGACGTAGATCCGCGTCGGGGTCAGCAGCGCCTCGCCGAGCGAGGCCCCAGCGGCGGCGGCGTCGTCGAACGGGCACGGCGCGGCGTACGCCAGCCCGCTCTTCTCCACGATCTTGCGCACCAGGGAAAACCCGTTGGAATGGACGCCCGCGCTCGCCAGGCCGACGAGCACGTCGCCGGCGCGCATCTCGTCCGTCCGCGGCAGCAGCGCCCTGGCGCGCGTGTCGATCGCGCCGATCGCGGCGCCGACGGCGTCGTAGTGTGTGCCCGCCATGAGGCCCGGCATCTCGGCCGTCTCGCCGCCGATCAGGGCGCAGCCGGCCTGCACGCAGCCGTCCGCGACGCCGCGCACGAAGTCCGCCGCGACGCCCACGTCCAGCCGGCTGCAGCTGAAGCAGTCGAGGAAGAACAGCGGCTCCGCGCCCTGCACGACCAGGTCGTTCACGTTCATCGCGACAAGGTCGATGCCCACCGTGTCGTGCTTGCCGAGCGCATGCGCGACCAGCAGCTTCGTGCCCACGCCGTCGATCGCCCCGATCAGCGTCGGCGAGTCCGCGTCGAAGCCCGACCCGCTCGCCGCCAGCGAGAACGCGCCGCCGAACCCGCCGATCACCGCGTCCGTCCCGGGCCGCTTCGTCGCGGCAACGCACGCCTTGATGCGCTGCACGAGCGAGTTGCCCGCGTCGATCGACACGCCTGCGGACGCGTAGGTCAGGTGGTCTGTATCGGCGGCGGCGTCTGCGCTTGCGCTTGTCTTCGCCGCCGCCTTCTGCGCTGAGTCGCGGAAGGCGCGGTGCGCAATGTCCTTCCTGTAGTGCATGCCCTCGAATCTCACCCCCTTGATACCCTCGTATGCTTGCTTGACGGCGCCCTCAAGCGTCGCCGCAGTGCTTGTCACGGCAATCACACGCCCTCCAGCAGTGACGATCTTGCCGTCCGCCGCCATCGCCGTGCCTGCGTGGAAGACCTTTGTCTCACCCGACATGCAGCCCGCTAGCGAGGCATCAATGTTGATCTCCGCACCCTTGCCGTAGCTGCCGGGGTAGCCGCCTGCGACCGCGATGACGGTCGCGGCGAATGCATCCGTCACGCCCAACTCGACGCCGTCGAGATAATGACCCACACAGGCAAGCATGATTTGCGCGAGGTCGGTGGTCGGCGAGAGCAGCGGCAGCAGTGTCTGGGTTTCTGGATCGCCGCCTCGGACATTATACTCCAAGACCTTGGGCCCAGAAGCAGTCATCATTAGACCAGTGAAAAGAATGCCGACGAAGGGGAAACCTGCCAACAGGGGAGAGTCAGCGAATGCCCGTCCTGACACGCGTTCTGGCGTATGGCGTAGGAATGATGCGAGGCGCGCAACTTGAGCTCACCCTCCCTCCTCATCCCGTCGATGGACGGCTGCACGATCAGCCTGTCAATCTCTTCGCGCACATGCGCGGGCGCAATCATCGTCGGCGCATAGCACCCCATCCCGCCCGTGTTAGGACCCTCATCACCGTCAAATACTCTCTTGTGGTCCTGCGCCGGCGGCAATGAGCGGACCGTGTAGCCGTCCGAGAACGACAGCACGCTCAGCTCATCTCCCACCAGGAACTCCTCAATGACAACCTTATCGCCCGCATGGCCGAACGTGTGGTCGCACATGATTTCCTTGAGCGCAGCGTGGGCCTCGTCCTTCGACTGCGGGATGATCACACCCTTGCCGCCTGCCAGCCCGTCGGCTTTGATCACAATCGGATGGTCGACCGAGTCGACATACGCCGCCGCCGCAGCGTAGTCGTTGAAATTCTCGTACGCAGCGGTGGGGATGTTGTGCCGTTTCATGAAGTCTTTCGAGAACGCCTTGGAGCCCTCCATGCGGGCTGTGGCTTGAGAGGGTCCGAAGCACGGGATACCGACTGCGTAGATGCCAGGGAGCGGCGCCGATCGTCAGCACATGTCAGTCGTTTCTCCCGCCTTGCCCCGTCTGGCCTCATATATGTCCTAGCTCGCGCCACCGTGCGCGCGATCATTGAACAGACGACTGACCGGCAGCGAAGTAGCCCTGGATACCATCAACAAGGGGCGCCTCGGGCCCAGGCACGACGAGTCCCACGCCATTCTCCCGGGCAAACTCAACGAGCTTGGGGTAATCGTTGCCCTTGATCTGCACATTCCTTATCTTGGCATTGGCAGCAACGCTGGCCTCGGTACCGCCGTTCCCTGGCGCAACAAAGACTGCGTCGACTAGCGGCGACTCAGCTAGCTTCCACGCATAGGCGTGCTCGCGACCACCGGCACCGACGATCAGGACGCGCAGTGACGCTGGCGCACGGGAGGAGGTGGCTGCCATTGCGATCGGAATCGGTCACGCCGCCACACGGAAAGGGCCCACGAGCTGTCTGCGACGCGCGTGAGGAGTTGCAGCTGGATAATTAGTGCTTTGCGCCTTCGTGCAGCACGCCCCCGACCGCCTGCTCCCCGCAATGCGGTGCATCTCCCGCGTCTAGTCATACCCGGAAACATACCTCGGACCACACCTCCTGTACCTCGGACCACACCGCGCGCTACGAGCGCGCTCGCGGTGTCGGTCGCGCTCGCTGGCGCGCTGTCTGGCGCGCTGGCTGGCGCGCTCGCTGGCGCGCTGGCTGTCGCGCGCGTGGTGTAGCTGGGTATGGATCGCGGTCGTCGCTGCCTTCGTCGTCGTCGTGGTGTAGATGGTCTTCAGCGTCGCAGATGCGCGTGTAAGGGCGTCAGTATTGACAGTGTTGATGGCGGTCGACAGCGTCGACAGCATGGCGGTGCTGCTGCTGCAGAGCTGGTGTAGAGGGGGGCATTCTGCCAGGTGTTCCTGTACTCTGCCAGCCAGCGCGCGCGTTGTGTGAAGTCCAATATGACCAAATCGGGTAATACCTGCATTATTCTTGCGCAGCTCCGCGGACCGGAGTTATACCTGCCTCATTCAGCAGTTAGGTCACGTGAACTGCACGCGGTGTGGTCCGAGGTGCAGGAGGTGTGGTCCGAGGTACGTTTCCGAGTATGACTAGATGCGGGAGATGCACCGTATTTATGAAGTGAGTAGTCCCAACTACGTTTCCGACTGCGGAGCGGCGCCACCGCCAATGCGATGCGCCCGTTCCACGGGAAATTCTGTCCCCTGTGGCGGTTGTCCGTTGCGACTGCGGCGCCGCGGAGCGTTCCTGGTGTGTGACGTCACCCTGAGCGAGCCCCTGTGAAAAGGACGACGACGACGACGACGACGACGACGACGACGGATATTATGACGGCGCCTGACAGTGACGGCCTCGCACTCCGATGGGCTTTGAGGACGGCGGCTGGCCGCCAGTCAAACGTGCCTGCTCTCTTCGCCGCGATCTGCTATGGTTGTCATCGTGGCGGACAGCCTGCGGGCAGGGTACAGAGTCAAGAAGCATCAGATCGCTGTCCGGAATACTAGCCCGGCTCAGCAGCTGACTGCTTCCATGCGGCTGGACGAGGGCATAAGTCGAGCCACTGACTACGCTGAGCCTGTGAGAGTCGGCCTTTGACCGGCGGCACCCTCATCTTGCCAGCGCGCGGTTCTTCGGCATGGTCTTACCAGGACAAGGGGGCCACGGCCGCCCAGCAGATGCTGCGACGATCAAGCTGAGTCCACGTCGTGTTGACGCAGCTGCCATGGAGTTTGGGCGTGCAGGCTATCAGCACCGCGCACACCTGCAAAGTACTCTAGCCACATACCCGCAACGGTTGGCGATGCATGCTTCCATTGACTGGCCACTGAGTGCTCCTCTCATACATCCTCGTGGACCGGTCTGGATCGCGACCATCGGCGTCTATGAGCGCCTCATGGCATGGCTGGCCACGTTGACGGGCGCTGCCATGCACGTACGGGCCATATGTTCCTTAGCGACCGTGCGCCCGGCTGCAGAGTGATCAGGTGCACTCACACCAGGCTCACCTCCGCAAGGCCTACAGCGCAGCAGCTTGACAACACGCCAAAGCAGTGTTCTGTGGAATTGGCAGATTAAGTGCTGTGACTGCACCCCAGCAGTCCCGCGATCATCTGTACCGTCGCGCGGCCAGTGCTCATGCCGACGCCACAGGAATTGGAGATGTCACTCGGGCTGCACATGTCAACGCGCACCGTGTGCTTGATGTGAGATTGTCTGCACGGCCGCTAGACGCGCCTCGGATGGCTTCCCTCGCAGCTCTCTCCTCCTCTGCGGGATGCAGGCTGCGCACCCAGCCACACCGAGTGGACCGCTGCCACGCTGTCGCCATCGGCGGGTCCAGCAACTAATTCACTCCGTGACAATACGAGGTGGAGTCAACAGCCAGCTGAAGTCAAGAGCCTGGCCTGATCGCACACCGCGCCGCGCTCTCGTCACGCACCCGCCAGTTTCTCAAACTCAAGGCATGGCCCGCTACGTAGCGCATCTGTCTGCGGGCAGACTCGGTGTGCTCTCCGAGTCCTCGTGCTGCAGTCACACCAGGCTGTCACCAATTCGCGCGGTTCTGGTGCGAGGTTCGGTAGACATGGCTGGGCTGTAGCAGCGAGTCCCACGCCCTGCGCCTGGCGAGCGTTTACGCACAGTCTGCAAGGCGCATGCAGACGCACCACCCGTCGGCTGTGCAAGCACCGCTGCCGGTGTGCCCAGACCTCGAAATGCGGGCTGTGGCAGCGAGAGCCACTTGGAGCGATGGTGTGCGCGGTTCGACAAGCGCCAAACTTTGTCCCCCTTGCCTGGAGATCCGCTAGCGCTCGCTCGAACGCCTGCTTTGACTGGCACTGGTTACGAGCCTGGTGAGACTCGCACCGCTGCTTTCCCACCTTACTATCCAGATTACACCAGAGTCATGGCACAAGGGCAGCATGCATATGGGAGTCGTAAGCCACCAGTATTGCCTACCGAACAGGTCCTCAATTCCGGCACGCACGCGCACAAGCTAAACTCACTAGCAGTCAGCCAAGATGCGAGAACGAACGGCAGCTACGCCACAACCCAATCTCTGGTCGAAGACACGCACTGTATAGGGCTGAGCGTGTGGATTCTGTCCGTGAGGTGTTAAGAGGGCTAGCTGCATCCTCGCGACCCTCCGCACCCCTTACTTGCGAAGGGCTGCCGCTGCATACGGAGCTATACCCGCAGCTTGGGGATGGCCATGTCCGTCCAGGTGTCTCGACTGCCATCCCCCAGGCGTGACAGAGCAGTGAAGGCATGGCCATACTCGCAGGTGTTCATCAGGGATAGGCAGGCAGTATCCTTGCTGCACCCCGGGAGCTGCTTTGCCAGGCCATCTCTTGGAGCTGTATCATGTCTCCTCAAAAACGCCTCGCAGGCTCCCTCAGCCATCTCGGTCGCCTCTTCGGCAAGTCCGAGAATCCTTATCGTTTGGACCTATACGGACGATCTCTGCAAAAGCAATCCACCAGTTTGCGCCTCACCTCACTTGTACCTTGCAGAAGGCAAGGTACATGCGACTATGTACCCTGTTCTGCCTTCGGATCCTCAATCCTAGCCTCTGACCCCAGGTCGCGATTGCCCGAGTGGTTGAACGGCTGGCATGCTGCTGCGTTATCCCCCTGAGGTGCATTGGACCGGTCGTTGCCCGGCAGCACCTCGTGGGGGCCACAGCCTGCGTAAAGCATGAGGTACATGGCAAGAAGTCCACAGCGCCCACCACGTGCTAGTGGATATTGGTCGCCCAGGAATGTGAGTGCCGTCGCTTGCCAACTATCATGAAACTCAATCGTTACTCTTGTACACCATCGCGCCCGTTTGGCTATATGATCGTCAGTTCCCTGCTTCTTCGCCCGGCTCTTTTGAATATGTTGCCACCCACAGTCGAACTCCTCACCACCATCAGGGGCCGGCTCTCAGCTGCATACCACAATGGCGACGATAACCATTGACGAGGGTCATTCATTAGACGACAGCTTCGCCACAGCATCAACTCTGTATTCACCATCGCATGACACATCGGCATTCTCGACGCTAGATGCACTGGACCTGCCCGACCTTCTTGTTGGCTTCGACGACAAGATCATTCACGAGCTCACATTGGAACTACCCGGCACGACAAGTACAATTGATGCCCCAATCTTACGCGAGGGAGATGTCTTGGTCACCGAACCCCTCAGCCGCAAGAAGCTGTTTGAGCACTTGACTCTCACAGACACGCACCTCATACGGTCCCGCAGCCAGCACAAGATGTTGCGGAGGTTTCCCTCCATATCCCAGAGGCTCGGGCTGGCTGCAAAAGGCGGCCGCACAAGTCCACTGTCGCCACGTTTCAGCATTCGCACACCTCCCAGAACGCCGTCATCAACGTCCTTCCGGTCACATGCCAGCATCAAAGACGAGGCTGAGATGCAGATCTCATTGGAAGATGTGGTTGCTGCGCACAAGACTGGCGACTTACAGTCCACGTTGGAGATTTGGTATATCGACAGTGCTGGCAGGCCCAGGTCATTCCAGACGCAATTCCAATCTCTTGAGGAATGTGACACATGGCTGGCCACTGTGCATTCCGTCACCAACTTCTCCAGGAGGCTCGAGAAGTCTACAATGGAGTACATCACCACCAAGCTACAGGATTGCCTGGACTACGACCCCGACTTCCATTGTCATCGAGTAGTCATCCGACGACAGACTAGAGGTTGCACAGACGATTCCTTGGACGCAGCAAGACTGGCATCAGAGGTCTGCTATCTGGTGATTGGCGCTCACAAAGTACACCTCATACCCCTTGAAATCATCTCCTACACCCCCATGCTCGACCACGGCTTCACGTCCAACGGCATCCTCACTATTGTCTCAATGTCTGAACGACCCGATGCCACCTTCACTCTCGGATTCCGACAACCCTTCCGCGAAGAAAGTACACAGTGGCTCTCGTCCCTCGCCTCAAGCACCATCATTAGTGCTCTGGAAGCGCGACTCGCCGCGCTTCGCCCCTACTACCGATACCATTCTCTCACCATCAATGGCGATACTCCCCTCGTGGCTCAGCCACTACCATCACCCGCAGCAGAGTGCGGCGAAGACGAAGTCTTCGTCAGAACGCTAGTCGCTTACTCTGCCGCCTATGGTGTGAACACGTCCAATATCTGCTACAGCATCGAATATGAGGCCGGTAGCCCTCCTTGTTTTCGACTGCAACCACCGGCAGAGACAAACGCGTACACCGCACTTGAGCTCCTCGCTATCCTCCGGGCCCTCCGATATGACGAAACGTTCGGTGCGATATCCTTTGCCGACATCTCACTTGACAGTCTCAGGGGCTTGTATGACAACTATGGTCACGATGCCGACGCGTCTAAAGACTACGATGGGGTTATCTTACAATTCACTGAAGAGGGTCGACTTACAGTCTTGTCAGAGGAGCTCCGAGCCTTGGCCCTACACAGCTCGACCTTGACACGCTTAGACCTCAGCCGCGCGCTATCGCCAACTCCCGGTGCGAGACCAGGAAAGGGCTGCGACATCGCACGGGCACTTTTCCCAGTCTGCAAGCGGCAATTAACGAACATTGATTGGATTGTCCTGACTGGCAATCAACTAAGCGCCGCGGATTTAGACTACATCGTTGACGCCGCCTCGTCGGAAGAGTCGCAAATTCGTGGGCTCGAGCTCGGCCACTGCGGACTCACCTCTTTTGACGTTGATCTCATCATGTCGAGCCTACGTGCACAAGCAGATACCCTAGAGGTTCTGGACTTATCAGGCTCAGTCGGGCGTTCGCGCTTCGGAGATCTGCGAGAGCCCATGGAACACCTCAAATACATCAGGAAGCTAGTCCTGTCTGATGTATCTTATGCAGAGGACAAGGGCTTCTCCTTGTGTGGCAATACCCTTCGCAACTGGAGGCTGGAGGAGCTGGATCTCAGGAACACCCAGCTCGGCCGTCAAGTAGTGACTACGCTACAGGAATACCTGGCCAGCCCCAATTCGCACACTCTTCGTGACCTTCAACTCGACAACTGCGGACTGACGGATGAAGATGCCGCGACGTTCATGGCTCACATGATGGGTCATTCGGGCAAGGCACGAAGCCTCCACATCCACCTCAGTGGTAATCAGCTATTCCGTGGAAGCAACGGACTGATCGATGCAGTCAGACAGAGCAAAACTCCTACGCACCTGACACTCAGATGTATCGCTTTTCCGGACGAGAGTGTTTTTCGGGATCTTATCAACGCTGTGCGCGTCAACACCTCTCTCGAGTACCTCGACATCTCCAGCTGCTCGTTGCCGCAGGCCATTGGCTTGGACGTTACTGTGGCATTGCGTGAGATGCTTGCAGATAACACGGCCCTCCGGTACCTCGATATCAGCGGGAGTATCACCTGCCTTGACTCAGTATGCTTGGGTGTCGGCCTCAACGAAGCCCTATTAGGCCTGACTGGCAACAAGACCTTGGAAACACTCAAGATCGAGCGCCAGCAACTCGGGGTGCAGGGAGCCATAGCCCTCAGCTCGGTACTCACCGAGAACAACCATCTCAGGTCATTGCATTGTGCCAACAATGATTTTACTCTTCAGTCGCTCAAGGTTCTGAGTGATGCACTCGCCGTTAATGAAACCCTCATCGAGCTTCCCCTCGCCACCAAGGACCGGGAGGCCTGCATCCATAAGCTGCTCGCAGCAGCGCGTCCTCAGGATACCCTCAGCCAAATTCCAACACGTACCAGTCAGCCGCCCTCACCAGCGCATCGTCTTTCCTTCAGGAAAACGATGGCCAGCGTCACGGGGTACACAGTCACGCGACTGAGTCGATCTTCGTCTGCAGCTTCGTCTCTCCAGAGGTTCTCAGCACCACCCAATTCTCCCATGTCGGAGATATGCCCACCCACATCATACTCTTCCACAGCCGATGGCGGTTCTGACACTGACCTGCAAAGTACTATCAAAAGCCTCAAAGACGAGTGGGATCTGCATCTTGCGCGAATCAAGCTGTGCCTTCAACATAACCGCGACCTTGCTCAGGGGCTCCTTTCTAACGCTGAGCTGTACCGTCGCTCTTCTTCTGCCCGGCGCGAGGCTCATCCCGACACTCGCCAGTCATACTTCGTTTTCATGAAACCCGTCGAGTTTGAGGGGCTGGACAGCAAAGCGACGGACAGGCCGGTAAAGCAGGTGACAGTCATGGAATTCCTGCAAGAAATGGACTCCGCTCCAGCATTATCCAAGCCGGAGACACAGCCCACCGTCAAGCAGGTCCAACTACCGGCATGCAACCGCAAAAATCGCATGTCAATCATGCCCCTGAAGATTCGCTGGTGATTTGACCTGCCGCCGCCTGTTGGACCAGTTATGTATATACGCCTGTCTCACAGTCGCTAGATCGCAATATACCCACTGATGCATCCCTCCTACAGCTGACAAAGCGTCTCCCACTAATGTTCGCTCGACGCGGGCAATCCCGTAGACGAGTACTCCCACGTACATATATCAACGTACATATATCAAGTGCTTGCAAACAAATAAACATTGGCAAGGTGGCCGAGTGGTTAAGGCGCGGCACTCGAATTCTCACATTAGATTCGCAATGCCGTTCATTCGTGAGCGTAGGTTCAAATCCTGCCCTTGTCGGTTCTTTTTTGGCACGTGAATCTACTACACACGTCGCATCTACCCACTGCCTTCCTTCTTGTCAGCAGGAGAGCACAAGAGGATACGAACCTCCATATCCATTTGCTACTATTATAGACTACTTCCGCTTCTCACATAGCCCCTACCACAGTGCGCTGAGGGCCATGTCTATCGGTGTGCTGGGGATATTCAGAAATGAAGTCCATAGCAGATGCCCGATACATGTTGACGAAGCTCTGATGGCAGCGACATCCAATGCAGTAAACCTCATGCCTCAAATTTAGCAGGTGCCAGACCCCTCTCTGATAGCGCCTTGTCGACGGCGCCCTTGACTTGCAGCACGGCATCCCTCCAGGTGGACGATGTCTCAGAACTCAGACCTTCCCTAGATTCGTGGCTCGTGCTGTCGGTGGCAGACCCGTCCGTCGAAGACCCGTTGCATTGTATTTGGACGAGTAGAGCAAACCAGCTCGCTAGCGAAGATGCTTTAGCGATGTCCCGCTCAGCCAGCACCACCTGCTGCAAGTACTTGCAAAGAATCTCGGTATCTTCTTCGTAGGGTCCGTCAGTCTTGAAGTCATCAACCCACTCGCTTATGCGGGCGCGGATTTCAGTCGGCTCAGTCAGACGTGCCGATGTGAAGGTGGGCTTCTCGGGACGTGGAGGGAAGTTGACATAACGAGGACCAGGTGGTGGCGACTGCTTGTAATTGAGTCTGCGGCGAATTCCTAGCCGTGCTTGTTGCTCTTTGAGCTTGGTCTGACGGGCAATCTCCTCGCGTATATGCGCCGGCAGAGCTTGCAGTACCTCCGGGTCGGGCTTGTCTACAGCAGCAGCAAGCCGTTGTTCCTCTTCAGCTGATGGTGTCTGAAGTATACTCTGGGTGAGTGTGATGTTCTTGTTGAGTCGCGCCCAAGCGGCAGGATGGACTCGTCGCGGCTTGAGCTTGCTCCCGGATCCGATCTTGAACCCACCCGCGCTTGCTGGTCGGGGTGGTTCTCGTGTGGAACCCGTGTGAGCCCTCGCGTACTGCTCTAACACCTCGCGACGGATATCCTCGGGCAGTTCCGCTAGAACCGACTCATCTAACGCAGTCTGTGGCGGTAGCGTGACAGACCTTGACGTTGCCGCACCAGCCTGGATCGAGGCAGCTTCTGAGACGCCCCCAGCCACGAAAGAATCGTTGGCGGACTCTTCCCCCGGCACGGCAGTGGTGGCACCGACTGACGGTGGCAAATCGTTGGACGCCTTTCGTTTCCTGGCAGGTTGCGCCTTTAATTGAGATAGAATGTCGTTCGGTATGGAGTGGAAAGCCACCGGCTCGATGGTTGGCTCCTGCTCTTCCACAGGCGGAATGAGAAACTGGCTTCCAGACGTGTTGAGACGCTTCTTGCTAGGGTCGGACAGTGCCGGGTTACGCTCAGCGATTCCCGCCGACACAGGCGTCGTGCCCTTGAGCGGACTCTCGATCTCTTCCGGATCATCAGGCTCTGGACACTTGAGGGCCTTCGTAGGCGTAGTGAACGCTGCCGCAGCGCCGCGCGTACATGTATCGGCGCCCCGCGCGAATGGCAAAAGCTGCTGTCGTGCGGATACCTGCTGACCACCAGTGGCACGAGCCGGAACCAATTTGGTCAGTTGCACACCAACGCCTCTGATGTCACGGCTGTCAAGATTGTAGCTGCGATAGATCTGGCAAGCTTCGCGACTGAGAATTTCGGGGTCGTTAGTAGGGAATGCCAGCCTGATGCTTTTGTTGAAGATGTCACAGGGTCCGTGGCCCATGTGCTTTGGCGGTTCAAGAGGTGCATCGGCAGCCCTTCTCATGATGCGCACCGTCAGCTGCGAACCATGCGCTTCATGCTCTTCACAGCGGCGATGTAGCTCTCCGCAGAGCTTCCGAATGAAGTCTCTCGCCTCGGCGAGATTGGCAAATCGGATGCCCCAGTTGATCTCCGCAGAGATGGACTTTCTGACTGTCTCCTCGCCAACTTCCGTCTTGTCAATCCCGCGAGCATACATGAACAGCTTGTCTCCAGTCTTGGGTCCGAGTGCTTGCGTCAGGCGCTCGCGGGTAAGGCAGCGCAAGTCTCGGACCAGCTTGACACCGAGCTCCTCAAGCTTCGCACCCATGCTATGGGCAACACCTGGCAAATCCTGCACATGTAGATCGCCAATGAAATCCATGACCTCCTCAGGCTTCAGCTGGAATTGGCCGGCTGGTTTAGCCTTCTTCAGCGCAACCTTCGCCTGCAGTATGTTGCCGCCAATGCCAACCGACACCTCGCACCCAGTCAGCCTGCGGATCTCATCCCTGATTTGTTGGGCCACCTCGTCGGCTCGAACCTGCTCGCGATAGATCGAACCCTCCGATACGCCAATACCCGTTGAGTTCACCGACGACAGCACGGACTGTGTGATGTCGACCAACGCCTCATCAATGCTGACACTTTGTATAATTCCAGGAACTTTCAGCAGAACATCGTAGAATTGCCTGCTCGTCTCCTCATAACCTCCGAAGTCGTAGGGCACGACAACTAGGTCTGGACAAAGCTGAGTGGCACGCTTCATCCACATGCCATTCTTGACTCCGAATGATCTGGCAGGGTAGTTGCAGCTAGCAATCTCGGAGCTAGGACCGGCCCCGTGTGCGACTGCGACGGGTTTGTCCTTGAGACTAGGATCCTTGCGCATGGCTACTGCTGCAAAGAACGAGTCGAAATCAACGTGTAGGATATATCGCCTTTGTCCGAGTGGTCGCTTATGCGCAGTGGTGGCAAGCTTTGAAGAATGCAGTCGTGCAGCATTCTGCATCTTAGCCTTAAGCTGAGCTTTCCAGGTTGACAGGTGATGCAATCGAGACTCCTGATAGTACTGCTGGATGAAGCCAGGGTCTTTCGACGTCAACGCTCTTGACTGGCCTTTGCGTGGACTGACAACAGCAGGCCGCGAGTCAACATGAGACCCAGCTGCGGCCGATTGATCCGCCGGCAACGATTGCGTAGATGATAGTGGCAGGTGTGTTGACTTCTCGTCAGGCTCGTCAGAGGCGACAGGCCGGATTACCTGAGCAGGTGGTGGCGTCTGAGGTGAGGTAGGGCTCTCGTCAGTCTCGATGTCATCCGGAGGCGTGGCTGCTGTGACGGGTGATTGGTGCGCTGTATGTGTTGCCACCGGTGAGCTCGTTGTGTCTACTACATCCAGACCTAGAACGCTGGGCTTTCGCGGGGTGTCGCGCATCTGTGAGGTATGCCAACTAGCTTCACTCTGATCCCGAAAGGGATTCTTCGTGGTGCTTCGTGGTGCGCTTAGTGCTGGTGTGAGCTGGCCTGCTTGGCTCGAGACTTGGAGAAGGTGCTGAGCAGGGCCCTGCTCGAGCACGCTGAACTGATGCCATGGCAGCAACCGTCCGGCCTTGATGCTCTCTGTAACCCACGAGGGCTTGACGATGCGGTACCTGCGGAACTCCTCCCGCTTCTTGGGCGTCAACGAACTCGCGATAATGTGCGTCACGGAGGTTTTCTGATTCAGCACAGGCATGAAAATACCTCCGTGTGCGACAATCATGCGGTTCAGATCGACCTGGGATGGCTGTGTATATCCATTGACATGAGCGACAACACCCCTGAAGATCTGAGGCTTACCCACGGCAGCAGCCCTTATCTCAGCATCTTGGTTTTGTAGTTTCTGTCGCTTGCGTCGCATGTACTCTGCCATGCCACCAAAGCGGGAGGCCCCATACTCCTCGCCTGCCTCAGCCATCCCATCTGGGCGCGGCAGCTTACGTTAGCCGGGATTCCAGTGCTCCGGATCGCAGACTTTCAGCACAAGAAACTCGCGTGCTCACTGTCATCGCCAGTAAGCCCAGTCAGGGGGCCTGCTGATGCTCGACTTGAGCTCATCCCGTGCTTCGTAGACCCGCCATCGAGAAGGCCGCATTTGGCCAGACTGGCGAGGCAGCGGCAGTGCCTCGAATATCGCTATGAGGTCCGTCGCTGCTGAGCCAGTAAACGCTAGTGATGCGCCACGACAGCGTCGCGCTACCTCAACTGATACATAGATGATCCCTCACATGCCGAGCGACGACGACGTTGACGCGACTTCAGAAAGGGTGAGATGAGGTTCGACGACGCGACGCGTCTTCTCCACGCGGGGTGTGGACGCCTGAGGCACCAGCCGCGGACCCACTCCTACACGGCACAACGCCACACGTCCCGAGCTCCCTTCCGCTGTCAAGCCACATGCCGGATCCAGGCGCAATATCACAACGGCGAGACGGGCCGTGGTTGCGCGGAAGGCGGAGCGGCGCCAACGTCCATGGGATGGCTGCGGCCAGGGATCTACAGTGTTCTACTTCAGCCTAAATGGGCGTGTAAGAAGCGTTGCTCGCGTCGGACACATGAGCCGACGACGGTTGGTGATGGCGGAGGTGAGTTGTGTCTCGGAGGCGACGTCCATGTTGCTGAGGCAGGTCATGTGCTTGTCGGCGACGAGGGTGACGGTGAACTCCGCCTTGAGGGCGGGCTCGTCGAAGCAGGGGAAGGCGCGGCAGGCGTCGGTGGGCTCCATCTGCGAGGAGGCCATGTACTTGGTGGACCCGTCGGCGCCCTTGTAGGAGCACTTGTAGAAGCCAGCCATGTGGTCGTTGAGGATGCCGGTGAAGCGCTGGCGCAGCTGCGCCTTGGTGCCGGCGACGAGGGGCGTGTCGAAGGCCACCAGCATGGTGTGCTCGTCGGCCTGCATGGAGACCTCGGGGCTGGAGGCATGGTGCTTGCCGTCGACGAGGATCTCGGAGGAGTGGATGGTCAGCTCGTGGGCGTTGAGCTTGACGAACGCGGAGGTCTCAAGGACGTCAAGGTCGATGACGACGGTGCCCTCGAAGGTGAAGGTGTCGAAATTGGGCTCGAGAGTCAGGTCGTAGTGGGTGGGCTTGACGTTCTTGGGCAGCACGACGCGGCCGCCAGGCACGTTCGAGGCGGCGCTGGTGGGAGGGCACTCGCCGCCGCCAGCGGCGGCAGCAGCACGGGCACCGCACATCCTGCTGCGATGGGAGCAGTGCCTGATCTGGCGCGAGGGGGGGTAGCGGGCGGCCTGATGGATCGGGAAATGAGCTGGAGCTCGAGGAGGAGGTACAGGACTGGTTCGAGAAGCGGGTGTCAGTGACGATAGACGGCGATGAGACGGGGCGCGTGTCGTTGGCGCTGGTGGCGTGGGGCACAGTGCGGGATGGCCGCGAGCGCGCAGGCGGGCGGAGGCGGAGGCGGAGGCGGAGGCGGAGGCAGTTGACAGGCAGACGGGTCTCAATGCGAAGGCTGTCAGCGACGCTGCTGATGCTACACAACGCTGGCGCTGACGGAGGGGCAGCATTGGACGAGGCGGGGATGCGCTGTGTTGTGATGAGGATGGCGGGGTGAGGTTGGGGAGTGCGGCTGAGGCTGTGGTTGTGGTGGTGAGTGCCGCAGTTGCAGTAACAGTCGCAATTGGCGGCGGCGGTGGCGGCGGCGACGTGTGATTGTCGTTACCCCGAGTCGCCCGCCGCAGCACTTTGCCGGTGCAGACAAGTGCAAGTGACCCCGCTATGACCCCGCGCATACTCACATGCAGTACAGTACTTCGCCTCTTGGTGCAGTACCCAGGTCTCGATCGACTGCTCAACGCGGCGGCCACGAGCACAGCAATGCCAGTGCGGTACTGCGTGTGTGAGCCTTGCCTCGCTGACTCGCACGGCCAGCTTAGCCAGCCTAACCAACTTAACCAGCCTAACCAGCTTGTCCGCGCTCGTTACTGCTCGCTACTGCTCGTTAGAATCAACAAACCGACCTCGCCTGCCATGTGTCGCCCCTTACAGTCACGTCACAGCAGCAAATGACAGCCTTGGCCTGCCGGTAGTATGGGATTGAGACCGCCGATCTACAGTATCATCCGTCTCTACCGCTACCTCCTGCTACCGTAGTCGATCGGTGCTGTGAGGCACAGTAGAGAGCAGCCAGTAGCAATCTTCGACCTACACAGTGAGACAGCGATAGAAATCCCGCCTGCCTCGTCACTCACGC
>JAGYHY010000109.1:0-16708 GCA_024244165.1 Ascosphaera acerosa | reverse complement strand
GCCTTGCCTGCCCTGCGCAGTCACGCCGCATGATGCAAGCCAGTCTCACATGTACAGCAACGCTGCACAACGCATGCCGGCGAGCTTGAGTGCGCGGATCCTGCTGTTGGCCACGCGACTTGACGTCGACTGTGGTGGGAGCCACTGTTGTAGCTAGCGCTGCTTGTTGTACCGCGCAGTCGCACGCGCCCGAACGACGACCACGGTGTCCGGCCTTGCTACCATTCCTCCACCGACCACCGTAGTCAAACTCTGCTCACAGCATGGTGCCTGGCAACACCCGCTCGCAAGCCAGACGCTGGACTGCAGGTGCGGAAACGCAGCCACGATCGGTGTAGCACTCATTGTGAAAGCAGGCAGCCAGCCAGCCTAGGCCTCCCTCTCAAGCCACGACGAGAACTTCTCCAGTCGCGCAGCCTCCTCGTCCTCGGCGTCCGCTGCCTCCCAGCCCTCGCCTAGATCGTCAATGTCGACCTTCCTCTGGCCGGACTTGCGGAAGCGAGGCTCGCGGTCAGGGATGTACGCCTCGACTTGGGTGCCGCCGAAATAGCGACCGTTCATGGACTGTCTTGCCGTTAGCCTCCGCCATGCAACGACCACAACCACGTGTCGCACTCGGAGCAGCAGCTGCCAGTGTACTCACCCTGAGACAATGTTGCGCCGCCTCCGGACTGGCGAACCGCACAAGCACAATACCCTCCTCTTCCTTGTCGTATAGAACGACGTTCGTGACATCTCCGAGCTTAGAGCATTCGTCGCGAATGTCTTCCTTGATATCCAGTATAGCGGCTGGATCTTGCTGTGTGCGTTTCATTCTGGTGTCAGTAGCGGTTGCGAGGTCTGGTGGCACGTCTTCCATCTCCCTCCTCTTACCTCAAGTTCCTGCAAGGTGAACATGTGCTTCAGTATGACAACCTTGTCCCACTTGCTTGGCTGCTTCGTCTGTATCGTCTGGACGTCGTCGTCGTCCCAGTCCGCCAGTTTGCTACCCAAGATATTAGTATCGGAGCTGGCGCCCGCGTGGCAATCTCAACGGTGATGGCGCACGTACCTTCTCAGCATCTGTGTCTTCTTCTGAATCTTCCTCTTCTGCCAGTCGTCTTGCTTGCTCGCGGCGTCGTTGCCTCCCTTCTTCGCCCCTTCAGCTGCCTTCTTGCCATTTTCATCGCCAGCATCATCATCCTTCTGGACCTTGTAGCTGAGATCAGCAGGCTGCACCTTCATCGGCGGGTTCTGCGTGTCGCCGATCCTCAGCGCCGTATCATCCAGCATCTGCACGGCGAGCTGCACGCTCTCGGGCCTGAAGTAGACGACCAGCGCGTCTCCCTTGAACTGGCCCATGCCGTCCTCGTACATCTTGATCCGTGGCCGATGGTTGTCGATCTGCTCGGCTATCACGCCACAGCGCGAAAAGACACTGTGCAGCTCCTCCTCGGTGGTGTCCGGCGGAAGGCTGGAGATGTAGACGGCTGTGTTCACGCGCTGGCGCTTCTGCTGCTGCTTCTTCCTCTTGCCCGCCGCCGACGGTGCGTCCTTGGCGCTATCGCCTTTGGCAGTCCCCTCATCATCGGGGTCAGCGCTGCCCCCCTGCCGTCGCTTCCGCTTCTTCTGCTTGATCGCATTGATCGTGTCCGCCGCCTCGTCCACGCCCTCGACCCGGTACGCCTGGCGCTGCTGCTCGAGAAGCTCGTCGTCGATAGACAACCCCCATCGCCGTAGGCCGTCGTCCCATACGTACTCCGTCCCGTCGTCTGCTTCCAGTATCCACTTGCTATCGAGCTTCGAGTAGGAGATGCGGTCGTCCTTGTCGAACTCTGATGGTGACTGCGGAAAGGTGGAGAGGACGGACTCGGGCTGCTGTGGTGCTGGGAGCTGGGGGTGTGCTGGACGAGGCAGGCTCGCATCTGCAGCAGCAGCCAAAGACCGCGCAGCGCCGTCCTGGCGTGCCGGGTCCTTGAGGCCTGTGCCACGAGGTGGCGGAGCTTGCCGCATTGGCTTGTGAGATTGGTCAGCCATCGAAGTTGGTAGTAATGTTGTGGATGCGATTGCGACTGCGATTGCAATCACGATCACGGTTGAAAGTGCCGGTGGCTGTCAAGTAGCTGCGATGGGTTGCGTCTCAGGCTTGCGATGCGCTCGTCCCAGACGCTGCACCACTTGATTAGGCGGGTCACAGCTGTGGCGCGAGTCGTTTCGCGGTCGTCAAATGTTTGGCACGAGATCATGAGCCGGAAGACCCCTGGTCCACTGCACTGCTATGGATGGTCGCGATGTCTGCATGTCTCTATGCGCTGGTGCTGTCTATGAGTTGCGCCGACCGTGAGACGAGAATACGTTCGCAGTCACAGAATCTGGCGGGGGAGCTTGACGCTACGGAGATACAGACGAGTGGCATGACCGAGAAGGTCTTAGCAGGGGGGGCACAGTACTGCTGATGGAACGGATTTGAAGCTGCTGGCTTGCGACTCAGCATTCTGAGATTACACGGTCTTTCGATTGGATTCAGACTGCTAGTGCCTCGGCCGAACCCTGAGCCCACGCGATGTTCAACCCGAACTGAGGAACGCGCGTCCCCCCCCTATGCGGTCTTGCCGGTGGGAATGGCGAAGAGAACGGCAGGCTTGCCGTCCTTCTCCTCGTCGACGATGTAGAACCCCTTCCTGTCGATCTGAATGATGTCGCCCTTCTTGACAGCGGCGACGTTGCAGTCGGCAACAGCCTTGGTCCTGAACTCCGTCTTGGGGTTGATGTAGTCCTCAACGTTCTCGTCCTTCTCAATCTTGTCCTTGGTGATGAGGTAGTCGAAGTCGACCAGCTCGAGGCTAACGAGCTCCTGATCGACGGACAGCCAGGTGACCTTCTTCTCAGTCTTTTTGACGTCGCCGTTGAGGTGCAGCTCCGCGTCGATGTGCGTCACGAGGCCGCTGGCGGCGTCCTTCTGAATGTCGCGGATGATGAGGTTACCCCAGTTCATGAACGTGACCTCTTCGCCCGCCGCGAAGGACGCAGCGTCCGCCTGGTCGACGATCAGGCTGCGGGAGTAGACCACCTTCTTCATGCCGAGCTCCTTGTTCTTGGAGTGCTTGGGCTTCTCAGCAGAGCTGATGGCGTCGACGCCCGCGACGGTCACCGGCACCTTGGCCTCGGTCTCGACGGCGGTGTACCTGGCGGCGATGGGATCGATGTACTTCTTGTTGGTGGCCCAAAAGGAGGTCCAGTCGAGGTTGACGACGTTGCGGGAGGGGCCCTGCTTGAGGATGAACTCGCGCAGGGCGGGCACGGTCATGCCGCGGCGGCGGATGCCGCGGATGGTGGGCATGCGCGGGTCGTCCCAGCCCCAGACAACGCCCTCGTCGACGAACTTGGTCAGCTTGCGCTTGGAGAGCACCGTCTTGATGAGGTTGAAGCGCGCGAACTCCCAGATGTTGACCTTGCGCAGGCCGAGCGCGTTCTGCATCCACTTGTAGAGCGCGTTGCGGTCGCCGTACTCGGTCGTGCGCAGCGCGTGCGTGACGCCCTCCAGCGCGTCGAGGATGGCCACGCAGAAGTCGTAGTTAGGGTAGATCTTCCACGTGGTGCCGGTGCGGTGGTGCGGCTGCAGGTTGACGCGGTAGATGACCGGATCGCGCAGCGCCTTGTTGGGGTCGTCGACGGAGACGCGCGCGCGGATGCACCACCGCTGGCCCTCCTCGGAGCCCGTCTTCATCTCGGCGAAGTGCGCCAGCGACTCCTCCACGCTCATCTCGCGGCGGCCGCTGGCGATGCCGTCGAATCGCTCCTGCTGCATCTGCTCCTTGGGCGTGTCGTCCGCGTACGCCTTGCCGTCCTTGATCATCTGGATCGCATAGTCGTACATGACCTGGAAGTAGTCGGACGAAAACGACACCTTGTCGGGGAAGATGCCCAGCAGGGCCAGGTCGTGCTTAATCGACTCCTCGAACTCCTCCTTCTCCTTGGACGGGTTGGTGTCGTCGAAGCGGCAGATCAGCGTGCCCTTGAACGCCTCGTGCGCGAAGTAGTCGTTCAGCAGCGCCGCCTTCGCATGGCCAATGTGGAGGTACCCGGACGGCTCGGGCGGGAAGCGCGTGACAACGCCGTTCTCGGTGTCCTTCAGGCCGATGTTGTAGCTGCCGCCCGCGGCCGAGGCAGCGGCCTTCTTCTTCGCCGCAGCGGCGTTGAGGTCCGCCACGCACGTGTTCAGCCAGGGGTTGGTGGCCTCGATGAAGGCGAACCACCGGCTGGTGCAGTTCTGGTTGCGCCTGACGCTGGCCACGGTCACGCGGTTGCCGCGCAGGGTGGCCCACAGGGCGAGGTCGGCCAGAGTCAGGGTGAAGCCGACGATGTGCGAGCGCAGGGCGAGATGCGACTCCAGCTCCTTCAGCGGCTGCTCCAGCGACTTGAAGTCCAGCGGCTGCAGCGCGGCGGCGCGCCCGAGCCACTCGCGGACGAGCCCGTCGCTGGCGGTCTGGAACGCGGGGTACGTTGCGAGCAGGTGGCCCAGCACCGCGTCGTCGGCGACGAGCGTCCCATCGGCGGCAGCGAGCAGGACCTTCTTGCCATCAGCGCCCACGGTATCTGCAGGCTCGAAGGCGACGGTGGCGTCGAAGTCCGGGACGTTCAGCTTGAGGTAGCTGACGGCCACGAGGGCCGGGAGGGTGGTGGCAGCATTCGCCTTGTTAGCGATGGTGAGCGTGACGGCCATGGTGACGAGCGCGGCCAGTGGCGTCGGTCAAGTCGACGGCCTGATCAGTCGAGGGGGCAGCAATGGCTGATCAACAGGGAGAGGGAGAGGGAGAGGGAGAGGGAGAGTGGCAAGATGAACAGAAGTACACACAGTCGGACCGCTGGCGTGACGTTCGTCGAATTGACGTCGACACTTTTTTCTGCTGCTGCGGCGATCCACGGCCGGGCGGAGTCGCTTCTCGCGCATTGCATCTACAGTATAGTGAGTGTCATGCCAGATCATGGACGAGCAGGCCATGATCAGGCTACGAGATGTCGGTGCCGCTACCAGTGCCATCAGCCGCATGCCAGTCGGCAAGGCATGCTCTCGTCAGGAGGCGGGATTGTGTGTTCCTGCCCGCCACTAGCAGTCGGCCGACTCTCATCCCTCCTGCCCCACGTTACGCTGCCCCTGTCCTCCCTAAGCCCCTGAACGAGTCGCCCGCCATCGTGCTGCCAGCAGGGACGCGGCCAGTGTCATAGCAGCAGCTGAGGTGGCGCCTGCCGGTGAGTCCGTGGCTAGCTTGGTCGCCATTGCGCGAGGTGACCTGCGAAGCGGAGCGGTGTGTACATGGGGTTATGGGAAGCTGATGCAGGAGGGCAGACGCAGTCAGGACGAGACGGACGGTCACTGCGCAGGCTCATGCTCTACACGTCGGTTCGCGATGGTAAGACTGCCTCGTTGTCATCACGCAACCCTGCGGCGAGTAGCCAGACGCTATGTACAGGTGGGTGTGGTCGGCTGGAGGGCCGCGAGTGCGAGTGCGACTGCGAGTGCGAGTGCGAGTGCGAGTGCATGGGGTCCGTGTGCCAACAGAGGAGAGGTGAGAAGCAAATGCGCCGGGATCATGCAGTGGTATCTTCGGTGATGTGGAACGGCTGACAGGGCAGGATGCGAAGCAAGAAGCGGAACGCAGATGGTGAAAATGGGGGGTAGAGGCAGAAGATTAGGCGATGAAAGTGGAGGCCCGACGCGAGATGTCTGACGGACCGTGTCACACATGTCGGGCTGGTGTGTGGCTGCTGTGTCCAGGAGCATCCCTCGGAGCTGTCTTGTACCAGCCTGCCTGACCAAACTACTCCTTTGCGTTGCCAGCTTTGCCACCTGGCACGCCGACACCTCCAGCCTTGTTGTCGTGTCTTCGCAGTTTGCGGCCAAGCGTGCTTAATGGACGGTGCGTGTGCGGAATGCTAGCGCAGACGTCAGTAAAGATTGCGTGGTACGCTCCACGTACTCAGGCGTAGCTGGTGGAGGGGGGGCTCACCTAGCAGCAGCGGCTGCATCGTTGGCATGCTTGGCGTCTTGCCGGTCGTGGAAGTCGCCAGTCAGCCGTCTCATGATGTTTCTCCGAGGGCGGGAAGGAGATGTCGCCTGTGATACTCCGGTTAACATCTCCTGCGCCAATTGCGTCGCCCAGTGAGCGTGTCTTACCTTCCCCTCAGCCTCGGCATTCTCGTCAATCACGGACCGCTCACCTTCCTCGCCGTGAGCATACTGCGATGACACCCTGGGTAGGATCGAGCCTGCCGTCTTCGGCCGGTCAGAGAAGACGGACGCGCGCGACGACGGCCGGTGGGATGTGAAGCTGATGCGGTCGCTGCCGGGCTGGAAGCTGTAGATGCTGCTCGCATCATGAGGCGCGCTAAGATTCGTGCTCGAGCCGTTGAGGACCTGTGAGTTGAACGCAACTTCGCGGAAGTGCATCTGCTGCTGTTTCGTAGGCCGGTGGTGGAACTTGTTGCCGAGGATCGCCGGGGCGTGTGAGATCAGGGCTTTGATGAGATCTTTCTTGAGCCGCAACGCCAGATCAAGATTGGACCACGTCTTGTTGCGATACTCCAGCACTGGCATGCGAAACACGAAGTTGTGAACATCTTCGATGTTGCGTCCGCCTTTCCCCTTGTAACTGAGACATAGAACCACGTCGCTGATCTTGACGTGTGTCAGGATCATATAGTTGGACGCCCGCGAGACCATCTGAGACAGATCGTCCGGCGTCTCCTTCGGCTTGTTGTCGTTCTTCAAGTACTTGAAGGCCGGCGTCTTCCTCCGCTTGTTGTCGTCCGCACTCGACGCGCTCATCGTCGACTTCTCAGAGTTGGCGCGACTGAGGAACTTGATGCTGTCCATTGAGGGCTTCTTGCCAAGCACCTTAAGCCTGCGATGGGTCCCAGTGTCCTCGGACTTGGGGCTGCTTTCTTCCGATTGGTCCTTCTTCTTGGGAGCTCTCGCAGATTGACGGTGCCTGCGAATGAAGTACTGTCTGGAGCTCGGTGACAAGCCATCAGCATCGGTGAGTGTGACGGTCGGCTGCAGACGAAGCTCAATCGGCTTCGGGTCCGTCGGCGACATGATGGATTCCTCCTCCGCAGCCTCACCGATAGCCTCTGCCTCGTTGGGTGAGAGTGCGTAGGTCTCTTCATCAGGTGCCGGGTCCTCTTCCTCTAATGGCGCCATAGGGCGCACGAGGAACGGCGAGAAGCCGCTTCCATCAAATGCACTCGATCCAACCCCTGGAAAGACGTACTCGAACAGCTTCTTGGCCATCTCTCGTTCCAGTTGCACCTTCAGAGGGAAGAGCTTGACTTCGAAATTCTCGAGCACGGGGATCCCAGCGATGGCCTCCAGCATGAACCATTCTACAGCGAGCATGGTATCATGCCTGCTGGGCGGCGATTTGCGGCCTTCCAGATACGGCGCGATCATCTCCGGGTAGAGCGCGCTGGGCAGCAGGTTCAGACCAAAGATGTTGCGCACCTGAAGAAGGTTATAGTTGGAGCCGTCGACGTTGTCTGTTCTCTCGTAGCGTGCGTCGCCGAGCTGGAACTCCGCAAGCGGTCCCTTGTCATCTGTCATGAGATGCCATACAACCTCTTTGGCCGCAATGCTCCATCGCAGAAGACCACTGACAACGGAGGCATTGCGTTCTTCCGTCTTGCGCTGAGAGGTCGTAATCGCCTTCATGATGAAGAACAGCTCATCTTCGCATTGAGCAAGATCTTTCTCCAGAGCAACGCGATCTTTCCAGCCCTGTTCGTCCAGTGAGTCGGACTGGACTTGGAACATTTTCTTCAAATCCTCAATCTGCTGAACCCGTTGTTGCAGCTTCTCAACCATCTCCGGGGCACCTCGCAAGTCACTGAAGTCCGAAGCCAACATAATTTTCTCCAGCTTCTCGTTGCGAACCTTCTCCAAAGGCTCGCTGTACATCAATAGATCCAGGGCGATGATGTACAACGCATAGTACTGGCTTGAGTCGCAGATCGCACGGACATGTGGGAAGTCCACTTGGATGCGATCAATGCGATGCCGGAGAGATTCTGCAGCCTCGGCAGCGCTCTCATTGTCATCGGCTGCAGAGAGCGACTCATGATACTTTAGCCGTAGGCTATTGTATTTATCGTAGCGTAGTGCAGCTGATGTTTTCTGGATAATCCTCGAGAACCCTGTCGGATCAATCTCGAAGTCCAGCATCGACTCAAGTGGGACCCACGGCGGCCACGCCGATCCAGGCACGTTGCCATAGCGATTGCCTGAGTACATGTGAATGCTTGACAGCAGGGTCTTGCGAGTGGCCACGAAGAACTGCGCACTGTCCATGTCGCAAGTGAAACGTCGTTGCACCAGACCGTTGATGTCATCTGCCGGACGATTGCTGTCCATGACGGAGATGACTTTGAGTTGCATGCCCTTAGCGGTGACAAGCGCGACGGCTTTGGTGTTTTTGTCACTTTGCAACTGAATCTGAGGGGTGATCAGGCGGACACGATAGCTGTTGATTGCAATGAATTCCGGCGAAATCTCATAGAGTTCTTTTTCAGACGACACACTGACTGATCTCTTCGGAGGATGCGGCCGCTCGGGAGGTTTGTCTTTGACCTCGTCAGCTTCCACGAAACGCCTAGCGTCGCCGAGAAGCTGCTCAATGCGGTCCTCAACAGATAGCTCGCTATCGGCGCTGGCTGATTCCGTCTCCGACATCGTGTCTCTGACTTCAGCATGCTTGATCTTCATCTTGTTCTGTTCTTGCACAACATCCAGGATGAATTTGACTGCGCGCCGCGACATGTAATACATGAAGCCACGGCGCTGGCTGACCTGATGCATGTACCGAAGGATGATGTCGCGCAGCGCGTTGTTCCATTTCATCTGCACGTTGTGAATGCTGAAGCGGTTGTTGAAGTCGGCGTCGTCCTCGTCAGTCAACTCGCTTATCTCCGCAACTTCAGGAGGCGTCAGATGGCTATTGTCAGACCGAGCGGAAGATCGATCCGCCTCAGTCGTATCACTCGTAGGGCTGCTAGCTTTGCTGAGGCACTCCAGACGATGCAGCCAAGAGCGGAGGAACCGCTTCCTGTGCTGCAGTGTCTCGCCTTGACGTAGAAGAAGGTCAAATTGCCTGTGCAATCCTTCTGCTGCGTCTGACTCCTTTGTGACACGAGCCTGCTGCGCCTCGATCATCTTCTCGTGCGCGACAATCTGCGATTGAATGGCCTCCAGCCGCTCCCTGATGAGTTCTGCCTGAACTACCTTCGGGTCGTTCTTGTCGGTGAGCACGCAGTAATGAGTCGGCTCGTCACCGAACGGGCTATAGCCATTCTCGCCGGGCGACAGCTCTTGGGAGTCGGTTTCGCGATAGTAGGAGAACCGGGGCGAGAATGCTAGTGGAAGTATTTGCGTCTTCGGCGCCTGAGCCGCTGTCCATAGCATCCAATCCAACTCCATGAAATCATCCATGTCAACCCAGTTGAAGTCACGGTCTGGGATTTCGAAACTGGTCAGGTCAATGGGGAGAGGACGGGGTAGGAACATAGTAGTAGCCTCCTCAGCATCCACCTTCTTGGCGCTGTCAACAACGGAACTTGTCGTTGTCACTGAGACAGCTCGGAAGTCCGCATTGATGAAGTCGAGCTGTGCCTTATTGATCTTCATTTGACTGGATTTGGCTTTGCTGGAGCGGGTTTCACCCGTAGTCTGAATCTGCTCTCGTCGTTGATGCAAATCGAGCATGATGCTGTCAATACGGGTTTTGATGCCAGTGGCCGATACTCTGTTGTCGCCCAGACCGCTAGCATCTCGAAGCCGATAGACGTGCGCCACGAAGAGTGGTGACAGGAACAGGTTATACTTGACCGTCGCCAAATGCAGTCCAAACTTCTTGCTTGACTTCGTGATGCCAGGAAATAAAGGCCCTTGCCGAACCGGCAAGGCCATAACGCCAGAGAAGAGAGACCACCAGCTGAAGAAGTGTGTGAAGACCTTCGGGGTAAGATGTATGGTGTTGTAGCTGGCAGAGGGTTCTCGATTGTCCAATGACCAGACACGACTGATAGGAGCGACCACTGCCACAGACATGTGTATGTGATTGCTCCTGAAACCATTGTAGGCATCATAACCAGCCTCTAGTCGTTCCTCGGAGATGTATTTCGGATTCCTCAAGACCACTCCATAATGAGGCGAAAAGTCGAACGAGCGTTCTCCAGCCAGTGTCGTTCGCTCGAACATGAGCCCCAACAACCACCTGACATTGCCGGACAATTTCATAACGACCTTCTTGAATTTTGGCGTACTCTGCGTGGACATACCATGTAAAGAGGGTCGCAACGCTTGACCGGTAGATCCATTGATCTGCCCGATCGTGAGTCGCGCTTCGCTGCTGTAGTCAGGGATGGCGAGGAAGTACTCGCCACTTGTGACTTTCATGAATTCGCGTGGATCGTCGGACGTATGAATCTCCCATTGCACATCTTTGCGCCAGCACATGACGAAACCCGAACCGGCCCCTGTGACGACATATGGATCTGGCGAGCCCTTGAGTCGCAAGTGGACGTCGCCGTCCCCCTTCCAGAGGACGTTGATACGAGAGTGAAAGCATAGTCGTATCTTGTCCCAGAAACCAACGCGTTCTGAAGGGTCGATTTCCGGCTTCGTAAATCCCTCAATGATTTTCATCATATCCTGGATGACAGGCTGGTAAGACATGCCCCACGATATGACGGTCGGCTGCTTGGTGTGTATCTCGAAGGTCGCGTCGGAGTACATTTTGACAGGAGAGACGGTCCGCCGCACATCAATATTGAACCCAGCGCTGCTAGGGTTGTCTGGTGGAATAATGTTCACCATGACCTGACGAGCAGACCTGAAGTCCCGATACTCCTCCGCTATGACAAAGTCGGTGCGCAGCAACCAGCAAGGCGATCTCGACGACTGCCCGTGTTTGAGAGCGGGAATATGCAAGAGATCGAGAGGATAGTCCCGGAGTGTGACTCGAGACTCTCCCATGTCCAACCGGATGCTGAAGGGGACCAGCAGCGTGTAGCGCATAGCCTCCGGCATGCCCTTCCCGATCGTATGCAGAAATGTGCTATACTCCTCGATAGGGAATGACGGTTTGTTGATCTCCAAATTGAGGTCCGTGATCAGCGCCGACATGAGCCCGGGCCTCTCGGGTATTGAGAGAACGGTCTCGTCATCTTCAGGAGCCGCCTCTGGAGGTTCATCGGCACTAGTAAATATCTGCCGCATGTCTCTGATCACAGGGTTCTGTGTATGTGTCGCGCTGTCGATGCGCGCCTTCCAGCTCCGCGCATTATGCTGCTGCAATCTGTGCCAGGCTTCTTCGCGCGTCACGCGACTCTCCTCTGTGAACTGCGAAGCACTTTGCGGGTCATAAGAGCCACGCAAACCACGCGTGCCAGACACTGAACGGGGTCGTCGAGGTGTCGATGACCTCTCAGAAGTAGCGTCGGTGCTCCTGCTGCGTCGCAGAGACGGCCGATCGTCCCCAAGCCGATGATGCCTGTTTGGAGGAGGTTGGAGATGATCCGCCGATTTTGTCCAACCCGGTGACTCCCGCTGAGCTTTCGCTTTTGCTGCGTCCAATTTCTTGATCTTCAGATGGAAGGCTTGCTCCCGAGCCAGCCTCTGTTTCTGTTCCAAAATACCGAGCCGATATATGCGACTGAGCTTGTACTCGAACGCGTCGTCCTCCAGCTCAAACAGCAGCGCTCGACTGCGAACACAGATGTGGGAAACACGCTTCGGCTTTTGGGGTTGCTTCTCAAGGATATAGGTGCTTGACCGTGTCTTGAACCGGTGATGCAGCTGGGCCGAGGCCTTTGCTACATTGACAAAATTGTCGAAAACGTGATGCACGACCATGAGATGAGGTACTCCCACCCGAATGTAATCGGTCGCAACAGTGATGTCTGGGCTAGTTGCGCGGGCTTCGAATGCCGACTGTTCCTGCAGTCTGAAGCTGATTCGCAGGTTATTGACCGAGACCAGCCGAGCCCATACACCTCTGAGCTTGGGGGCGCCGGCCTGTAACCGCACGAGCGCACAGCGCACGAACGGAGCTGACCAGCGCGAGATGCCTGCAGAGAGGGTGTACAACTGAAACATGATGGGAGGATCAGCAGGCATGGTGGCCTTAATCTGAACGTATCGGATCTTCGCGTCGACCGTAATCTTCTCTAGCCTGACCGGTTGCGGAAGTGACTCTGGAGTCACCAGTGTGGCGTCGGTTTTCCGTGGCGCGTTGAATGGCTGCTTGAAAACGTCGTGCAGGACGCAGATAGCCAGTCCTATTGCATAGTGTCGATACAGAGAGTAGGACAGGTAGAGGCTCTTGACAACCGTGGCCACATGCAGAATCGGGCCCTGCAAATCACTCGACGTGCTGAGCTGTATTTCCGTGCGCGGTATCGCCAAGAATGACTCCTGCTCCATGAACTCTGCCGTCTCGATGACGAAGCCTTCAAGACTCCGTATTAGGATGGCTAACTGCCTTCCATCAGTGGCACCGTGCTGTTGCTGCTTGCGACTGGACGAAGCAGCTGATGTTAACCTCAGACTGTGCTCACCTGATGTCGCAGAGTAGCTCGGGGTCCGCCGCTTGAGCTTGGAGTACTGCTGATTGAGCTGGTGAGCCTGACTCTCGTAGCGTGCACCGCATTCCTGCAGTTGCACGACCATGCCCCGCGTGGTCTTTCCCAGACTAGCGTCAACTCCCGCGACTTCAACGCTAAGCTCTGTCACAGCAAAGTGGGCCTCCAGCAGCCACGGCGGAAGCCTCCGGAGAAGCTTCGGTTTTGGTGTGTGAGTGGCCTTGAGGGGCGCGCTGACGTGCATGATTTTCACGTAGTGCTGAATGACCTGAATAATGCCCCGGCTGACCTCGCCGGTCTGGAGGTGGACCGAGACAGCGTTCAGGGTCCCGGATGCGACAGCAGTGATTTCAGGGGTAGCATTGACGTGAGTTCGGAAGTCGAGGTAATCGAAGGTCAGGAGCCTGCACTTATTGCCAGCTGCCGTATGGTAGTACAGCAGCTGTGAGACGAACCGGCTTGTGGCCCTGACGGAGTAGTGCTGTCGCGAGGTGTGCACAGTCTCGACATCAAAGGACGTGGACGAGACTGAAGAAATGAGCAGGTGGTATCGCCGCTCCTTGAGGTAGGTGCCTTCAGGGTCTTCCATCTCAGGGATGATGAGCCGCAGGACGGGCTCCTGCACCGACGCTTTGATGATGGCCTTTGGCAAGATGTGAGATGACGAGAAGAATTTTGCTGAGCGGGACGTATGAGAAGGCTGGGCTGTCTTGAGCCGCTGGCACCGCTCTGCCATGTGCACGACGTGCGAAAGATGCTTGGGCTCAAAGTCGACCGCAGGGCTAGACACCACCAGGTTGGCGAAGAGGACGTTCGAGTTGCGCTCATCAACGTCAGGGTTGTGTAGAAAGCATGCGAAGCGAGACAGTAACGTTGTTTTGATGGTCGTTGTGGCCATGGGAATGTACATGATCCGATCGCTCACCGCGGCGCCGTCCTCGATTGAGACAGAGCAGGACATCGCTGCAAGCAGCGCTTGGTGAGCGATGTCCTCGGGCTGGAAGTACATCTTGTGAGCTGGGTTATGGCGTTCAATCTGGTGCACGTCTAGAGCTGTCTCGTGCGTAACGATGGTAACGTAGGGCTGGGAGCTGTCGTCGGGTTCATGGAGTAGGTGTGTGACCTTGACGAATGACAGGCCGATCTGAACTTCCTGGATGTCGTTGAGCAGCGAGAACAGGAAGGCCCGCATCTCCTCAGTGCGCTTCAGGTCATCCTGGGCAGAGAAGGTGGCATCGTCCTCCTCTTCGGCGTCCGCCGCATCATCGCCCGACTCGGCGTCCTCCAGGATTTGCTGCGGGTCTTGCTTCAACTTCTCGCGAAGGTCGGTGCCCCATTTTCTCCGCGCGAACTCAACCAGTAGGCTCCCTTCCTCATCGGAGTCACGCTGCTTCGACTGCTCCCGTAGGTCTCGCAGCTTGCACTTGGCAGTGTGCAGCAAGTCGCACGGCACATGCATACGCCCGATCTTGGTCGAGATGCCGACATTGGAAAGGCTGGCAGATCGGTCGCCCAGCTGGCCGTGGAGGTTGACACTGACGCTATCCAGTATCTCGACCGGCTCGTAGCCGTCCATCCTTGCCAGGACTCGTCGGACCAGACATAGCCACTCGATGGTGTGCGTGTCGTCCTGAAAGCTGGTCTGTGCTCTGAACAAGCGTCCTTGCTCGAAGAATTTCTTCCTCGTGTCGACGCGCAGGCGCAGACTACCGATGCCGATTTCACCAGCGTCCAGCACCTGCACTGTCGTGTCTGTGGCATGGATGTCGAGCAGGGCAAGCCAGCTGACGTAGCTATGCATGGTATGCAGCAACGCCCGTGCCTTGCTGAGTTGCCGCCAGAAGTTGCGGTCCGGGTGGTGCGGTTTTATAGGCGATGCAGGTGGCGTCTGCTTGGGGGTAGAGGGCATCTGGGGGAGAGAGTTCGCGCGCTGTTTGACTAGCGGGTGTGGAGGCGCAACGTGCACGCTCTGGGCCGTTGACGAGGCAGACACGTTGCGCCCATGGCGATGGTGGCATTTTCGATGTTTTGGCCGCTGCTGCTGCTGCTGCTGCTGCTCCTGGTCTTGTGGCTGTGGTTGTGAATGTTGTTGCTGCTGCTGTTGCTGTTGTGGTTGTTGTTGCTGTTGTTGCGACCGGTGTGATCGAGACGTGTCCTGTGGTGAGTGCTGTGAGCGCTGCTGAGACGGCTGCTCATCCTGTGAATGGTGGTGGTGATGGCTGTGTTGGCGGTGCTGGGCGTCATCCTCGCGGGAAACATGGCGGGAGTGCTGGCGCGTCAGCGGCACGGTCGCTCGCGAGACCAGCCCGCGCGCAGCCGGGTCCTGGTCCAAGTCGTGCGCGGAGCTCGCCGCGGAGCTCGCCGCGGCGCTGCCGGTCGCGGGTTCAGCTCCAGTCCCAGCCCGCGTGCGAGTGCGAGAGCGAGAGCGCGAAGCAACCTGCGCCGTCTTGCGCATATGCTCGCTGAACTCGCGCTCGCGCCGGCGTGCCTCCTCCTTCTCCTTCTCCTGCGTCAGGACCAGCAGGTCGAGGGTGACCCGCGCGTCCGCGACGCGCAGCGTCAGCCATGTCGGGTGCGCGACGCTGGGGCGGTGGAACGACACGCCGAGCACGCGGGCCCAGACGCTGACGCCGTCGCGGGGCGAGAAGGCAACGTGGTTGAGCGAGAGGTAGCCGACGCGCTGGACGCTGATGCCCGTGGCGACGCGGAGGATGGCGAGAACCACGAAGGTCGAGAGGTAGACGACGACTGCAGCGACGAGGATCGTGGTCAGGCTGGGTAGCGACGGCGGCATGGTGTGTGTGCGCGCGTGCGGGTGCGGGTGCGGGTATGGACGCGCGGGTGGTGCGAGCGGTAGACGGTGATCTCGCGGGGTTGCTGGTGCGCAGGCCGCATGCTATGCTAGCCGGGCCCTCCCGCGTAATCCGCGCTCGCACGACGCACGACGTACGACGTACGCGATGCGCACGGCACGGCACGACACGGTGCGGCGGTGGTGGCGGTGGCGGCGGCGTCGTCGGCAGACCAAGATATGTGTCGCAGCGTCTTTCGGGGGTCGCACCCTGGACAGACGGTTGCCGGGGTTCAGACTGCGACGCGCGCGACCTCCATGAGAGCCGTACGATGCTCAGATGGTGTGTGTGTGTGAAGCCGCGAGCGTAGATAATGATGCGATGCGGGGCGTGCCGGACGAGTCGGCTGCTGTTCTCAGGCGACCGCTTCCCTCTCGTCGTCGAGTCCGCCGTGCGATGGCCAGGCTGGTGTCTTCTCAGCCCGTGCCTGCTTTGCTATGCCGCGGGCGTCTCCGAGACCATGTCGTCGCATGCGCGATGGAAGCCAGCGGTGGTGGGGGCGACAGGTGCTGTAGGTGCGAGCCCTCAAGACGAAGGGCAAACGGCTGATGGCAATGCGTGGATGGAGGGACTGCGCCTGCTGGTCGTCGTCGTCGTCGTCGGCATGCTGCGCCCTCTTGGTCGCTTGTCGGAAGCACAGAATCGCACCAGCATCAGCCTCACCATGACCGTCTCTGTCGTGTCGGCGAGCAGTGGACGCAGCACCGGCATCACCCTGAGCAGCGATGCAGCAACGTTCGACGCGACGCGGTCATCCAGGCCAGGTCAGCACCAACTCGCATCAGCCCGAGAACCAGCTAGATGGGCGCCCTGCGAAGCCAAGCTGCCCTGAGCTGGCTGACTGACTCCCCGACTGATAGTCCCAGTCCCAGTCCCAGTCCCAGTTCCAGATCGCTGGTCGATGGTCGAACAGTCAAGCCGAGCCAGATCCAGAGCCAGGCCCGCGTGCCCGCTCACAGTCACGACCGCGCCCACGACCACGATGAGGGCCAGCACCCGCACGCCTCCCCTCTGATCGTCCGCTGCTTGCCTGGCATGTGCTTGCCGCGCATGCTGGGGGGCGGAGTGCTCGGCCGCCTTTCGGACCCGACCGACTGCGACGCCAGGCAGGCCCCGCTGCGCGCGCGGGCAGCCGGGCAGCGTGCAGCTCGGAGCACGGGGCAGCAGATATTAGTTACATAACCGCTCTTAATTCTGTTTTTTGATATATCTTATTCAGAATAAACATTATTCATTTTAATTTT
>JAGYHY010000108.1:0-16757 GCA_024244165.1 Ascosphaera acerosa | reverse complement strand
CACTGCTGGTGACGACACTCAGATTTCCGGTGATAGGTCAAATCCGCCCGCTGCGCCTACAAGCGAGAAACCACTAGCGACGACACGGAACCGCTCCGTCCCGAACGCCTGGCTGTGGCCGTCCGGGAACTCGAACGGGCGCGCGGGCGCGCTGCTGCGCGCCAGCTCCTCCATCGGCACGCCGTTCGGGCCCAGCGTCAGCAGGCCCGTCGGCCCGGGCCACGCCTGCACGACGGACTCCTTGAACTGCAGCACCGTGCGCTCCTCCATGAACCGCCGGTACGACGCGTGCGGGGCGCGCGACGGCGACGTGAACGCGCGGTACTCGGGCGACGCCCGCCCGGACTGGCCCTGCTTCGCCGCGACGAGGTAGTGCGGCGCGAGGCTGATCGCGCGCGGCGCGTTGAGGCGGAACACGGCGCGGATCTGCGCCGAGACGAACTCGCCCGCGAGCGGGCCGTGCGTGATCGCGCGCTTGATCGCCGTGCCGTCGTGGACGGGCGTGACCGCCACGTTCGCGGCGCCCACGTCGACGACCAGCGCGCTGGCCCGGCCCGCGGCGAACGCGGCCAGCGAGCCGCTGCGCGCCAGGTAGAACGCGGGCGCGCCCCACTCGTCCATCGCCGTCTCGATCATCTTCTCCCGCGCCTTGGCGGAGTTCCACCCGCACTCCGTCATCAGCAGTGGCGTTTCGGAGAGCGGGCGGTCGTCTAATGTCGGCGTCGCTGCTGCTGTTGCTGCTGCTGGTGTTGTTTTTGCTGTCGTAGTCGCCAATGATGTGGCTGCGTCGTTGAAGAGATGTCGCGGTGCGCTCGTCCCCGTCAGGCGGGACGTGAACGCATGCTCCCAGACCCTGCGCGCCATGTCCCAGTCCTCCACCGTCCCGTCGCGGTTCATGGGGTTGTGAATCGACAGGCCCGGTCGCGGCTTGACGTACAGCTCGTCGCCGTACACGAACCTCGTCTCGCCATCGCCATCGCCATCGCCATCGCCACCGCCATCGCCGCCCCCACCAGCAGAGTACCTGCCGTAGGCAGTTGGAATGACGGATCGGGGCGCGTCGTCGCCCCCGAGACCAGCCCGTGTCACCGAGTAGCCCGGGTCGAGGATGACTGCGGCGATGTCATCTGCAGCGGGAGTACCAGTTAGCCGTGCCAGTCAATCTCAGCAAGCACTCAACACGCAGCTGCTGCAGTCCGTGCCCACCCTGGCCGTAGTCCACCGGTGGTGGAGGCTGCTGTTGCTGCTGCAGCTGCAACGGCTGCTGCGCTGCATATGTCGTAGCCATTGGACGGCCTGCGTTGCTTCCGTGACGGCGGTCCAAGACATCGGCTACTTGCGCTGCTGTCCGTGTCCGCCACACCCCACCGCCACCATCTATCGCTGGCCAGCACCGTCGCCACCACCACCCTCGCCGCGCCCATCATCACCTCCAGACCCCACCATCCCGCGACCAGCACCGGCGATCCCCCAGCTCGGGCGTCGCGCGTCGTCGTCAACCGCGAAAAGAGAGGCAGCTAATCTGTGACGTCATGGCGAAGCTGCTCTTTTCCGCGGAGGCTCCCCTGTCCCGATCGGGAAAACTGTGAGACAGCTCGCTGACGTCACTGGTACGGCCGCCGCCTGAGCTGGACGCATCTTGACGCTGGCAGCTGACGACGACGACGACGACGGCGACAAGTTGGAGCAGCCGTGCTGGATGCGACAACAGCTGGGGGAAGGCCGAGTGGGAGAGACAGACACACGGCGCGCCTGCCCCGACCAGCCGGAACAGCCACCATGGAGGAGCCGACAGAGCCACTGTTCAAGCCCGTGAGGAAACGCAAGTTCCTCCGCCGGAAAGACAGCGCGTCCGCAGGAGCTGCCTCCACAGACACCCCCAGCGAGACGACGCAGGAAGGCGTTCCGGCCGATGCCAGCCCCGCGGGAGGAGAGGGCGATGGAGGTGCCGCGACAGAGCACGCGCTGGAGGCGGACGAAGCAGAGGAGAGTATCCTCGCGGATATCATCCGGCGCAAGATGACAAGCAGGAGGAAAGCGCTCGGGGTCGGGTTCACGCCAGAGTCCGGGTCGGCAGCGCACTCGACGCCCCCATCGTCGTCGATGGACCTTGCCAGACCCGCGGGCGAGGATGGCGAGAAAATACAGGCCATCACCGGCCGCTTCGTGGCGCACACGGGCCAGAAGGTCGATGTCGACGAGCACATGTACGTTGGATAGCTGCCTGGCTGCCTTGCCCCTCCCAGCATGACTGCGCCCAGCAAGGCCACTTACTAATCTATCAAGGATGCAATATATAGAGTCGGAGCTGGCTAAGAGGCGGCAGGGTCTGGAAAGTCAGTCGCCAAGCAGTTGCGGCCTCTCACCAGCATCAGCATCAGCATCCGCATCCGCATCAGCATCAGCATCCGCATCCGCATCAGCATCCGCATCCGCATCAGCATCCGCATCAGCACGATCAGCGCATGCAGCAGCAACGACGCCAGTGCCTGCGCGCCCGTCAGCGTCAGATCAGACCGCGGCGCCGGCCGATCCAACGGCCGCATCGGCATCCGCGTCGCTGGGGAAGCTGCACGAGGTGGACCTGGGGCCGGAGATCAAGCTGCGCAACATATCCCTGACGGAAGCGGCTACACGAGGCCTTGCGGGCGATGCACCGCCTGCCGATCCGACCGGCCCTGCGCCAGATGGCAAGAATGCCGCCAAGTCCTGGAAAAACCGCAAAAGGCGCACAAGCGATGACATCCGCCGCGATCAACTCGTCGAGGAAGTACTGCGCGAGAGCAAGCGTGAGTGTCTCGAAGCCCATCCGGTTCGCGTCAGTATGACCCCTAAATCGCGTACTGACCCGACTCTCGCTGCTCAGTCGACGTGTACGACCAGGCAGACACTGCAAACGCCAACGAAGACAAGAATCTTGCTGCGGACGACCGCATCGCGGAGCAGTTTCGCCGCGACTTCATGGAGGCGCTCCACTCCCGGCGGCGCCGCACTCGGGCTAAGAGGCAGTCAAAGCCCGGTGCCGGCGGCAAGAAGGTGGATGCACCCCGTGGGCCGAAGCTCGGTGGCAGTCGCAGCGCGCGCGCTGCTATGCGCCAAAAGCAGCTCCAGGAGCAGCAGCAGAAGAAGTGAGGGGAGAGATTGGGCCAGGAGCTCGACTGCAGAAGTAGCGCCTCTTGGAATTGTCGCGCACATCACGGTACGTCGCTGCGGTGGTGTTGCCTGTCTTCGGCCCGCCAGTCGGCCAATCGTGCAAACACTCCGACTCGCCAAGCCGCGGAGAATGCCATCGCGGCTTCTAGTCAACCACCGTGCTCCTGATACGGCATGCATAGCTCTCGGTACACTCATCAGTTTGGCTAATGCGAGCTACCAAGTCGCGCCACTACTCTTACTGCTGTTCTGACGAGCGGTCAGAGGTATCTTTCCTCGCAGCGAACGTAATCGTGTAGCCAGTATTGCCAACGTGGCTGTGCAACAACCATCGCCCATCCTACTCCGCTGTCATCCCCTGAATTCGGGGCTACTCCCGCTGAGAGTTGACAGCATAGAGGCAGGAACGGCAATCGCCGACACAGCACTGAGCCTTGGTGCAACGCCACATAGACGCAGCTGCTGAAGCCAATGTGCTGCTCTTCCATGGCTCAATGCTGGAGCGAACGCGTGCAGTTACAGTAGGAAGGCGCGACTCTGAGACCGCACGTCGGTCGCCAATGCCAATGACCCTGGACGGGCCTTCCTGTTTGCTTCATCCTCAAAACTCTCTTGTCAATAGCGTGAACCTAGACTGGCTACGCATGCCGTGGACCATCAAAGCTAATCATGGAAAGTCCAGCTGATTGCCACGCGGTGGTAAGTGCGCCGTTTTCGTTGTCGGTGAGAGCCATGGCTTGTCTCCAGTCGAGGGCTGGTGGAATGGGCATGCGCTTGTTGCCTCTTCTGACCCAGGCTACGCGATTGCCTGAACAATGCGCAAGCGCTAAGAATGGACGCGAAGATTTGCGATGTGCATGAGGTCTCACGCCGGATAGGAGGTGGTGCCACCGTGAGAGTCGGCTTCGAGCCTGCGGAGATGGCGGTCAAGGAGAGCGAGCAAACAGACCCCTCACCTGAAGGGGTACTTCAGCTGCTGCAGCGAACGTCTGCATGAGACGACCTGCTTGTGCCAGGTACGTCTGCAACTTTAGTCGTTGACGTTGCGCCGCATGCTGGTGTGCTTTGAGCCTTGCGATGGTCTGGTTGCTGCTGGGTAGGAGGGGTCGGTGGTGGCTGGGCCAGTGCCAATTGCTGTGCCATGGCCTCCACCTCGGGGTGTGAGCACGTGATTGCTGCTAGGAATCCCTTATCTGACAGGAGCGAGTTCGCGAGAACGTACTCCTCAATCATCTCGGACACGGTCAGTCTGGGTTCATGCTCGGCGGAACCCGTGACGGGCAGTGCATCTGCAGGTGCTGGTCCCTCTTGAGGGACGGTGGAACCCGCCGTCTCAGTCTGGGTGTGATCGCCGGAATCAGCCATGATGTAGTGAGACTAGGTCGCTCACACCGGGAGACGTGTGAGCTACGGCTGAGTGCTCGTATGTGGAGCCACGATGTGAGAACCGTTCGCTCAGCTGCTGAGTTAAAACTGCTCGGCAATCTCATTGACTGCTCAGTAATTCCATCAGGCAGTACTCCGCCAGGGGCAAGCGTGTACTCTAGTGTCCCAGTGAGCATGTGCGACTGGGAGTCGCGTCCGCCTCAAGGAGGCCTTCTAGCCCGACGTGGTGTAGCAATGAGTTTTCAATCAGGGTTGCAGCATATCTCCAAACGACCATTGAGCGCAGTCAACACTGTCAACGTTGCAAGCACTTCTGAGGCGATTCAGCCGCTCAGTCATGCGGGCGTGCGCGGAAGCATATCGGCATTGAGTTCGCTCGGCAGGTCGTGCCTTCCCTTCGGCTTGCTGAAAGATAACCCAGGTCAGATCAGGGTCATATCTGACCATGGCTGACTTAACCTTGCTCATGATGTTAATCGGCTGGGTCTGATTCGACTGAGGAGGCACGCGGGACTGGAGGAAAGAAACACTGGCTCCAAGCATGTGACATAACTCGCGTGACATGTCCGTCGGAAGGCGTAGTTCTGCGAGCATCGTAGCGAACAGACTTGCGAACGAGGTCCACAGCTTGTAGTGTGGATTATAGTGCAGAGACATCAGTCCACGGTGCCCTGCGGTAGACGTGACCAGCGTGCTGGAGTCACTGTGTTGTCGATGCCTCTGGGTCGCATATCGACGTAGCTCTGACCAGTTGACGTTATACAGTGCCTTCCAACGAGGGAAGGCATCCTCAAGTCGACTGCTCATGAAATTGCCTGCAGTGCGTATCATCATCTCAATCGTGCTGCATGCCGCAGTGAAAACGTAGGCGTCCTCATCAGGGCCGGCTCGGTCGAGTTTGATGTGGCGGTCGGACTTGTCTCCAGTCACAAGGGAGGCGTCACTGACTTGAGCCGGTAGAGCAATCCTCGCGCTGACGGGTGGCCAGAGATCGTTAATGAGGGGAAGAAATGTGTCCTGATGCTGGGACAAATGCTCAAAAGTAGTCGTCATCAGCTCAAGCAACATTGTGCGAAGCGTCGGCGAGGGAGACGCCAGGTGTGGTGGTGTCGACCTGACGATGCTCAGTATCAGCTTATGCGAGGTGCTGAGTTTTTCTAACTCTTCCTGAGGAGGCGGCAGCGCCTCAGAGTCATCTTCCTCAGCCGATAACGTGGCTGCTGGATCGGCAGCCTCGTCAGACTGCTTGTCATTGAGCATATCTGATGACAGAGGGCCGCGAGGCAGATTGGGAATGTCGTCGTCAGCATTGGTCTGAATGAATTGGTGGAAAGCGGTAACCTCGTCGAGACGCTCACGCCGACGTTGTAGCGTGTCGACAACGTCCTGCAATGCTCTGACATGGCCAAGCGTCTGGCCCTTCATGGAGCCACTGTCTTCGATCATGGCAGGATGAGGCGCGGCAGCTGATCCTTTGGCAACGATGGCTCTCAGGACGGAGTACATGGTCTCCGCGAGTTTGGGATAGCCGTGATATGCATCCAGAATGGCGAAGATTGATCCGATAAGATCATCAAGGAATGGAATGAGGTTAGTCCCGCACAGCTGAATCAAGAGAAGCAGTACTTGCGGCGCTTGAGGCGAGACATCGAAGGCATTGAGCTTCAAGCCAATGGAGTTGACAATGTAGTCGACATTGCCGATTAGCAGATCGCTGATGGCGGAATAGCCGCAGGACTGGGCTACGATGCTCAGGCAAGTCATGGCATGACGCTTCAGGACCGGATGGGATGTTGTCGAGATCTGCAGGATGGGATATAGAGCATCAATCAGCTCGGGTGCGAATGCATCTCGCAGCTGATATGCTTGCATAGCGACGGACTCGAGCGCAAGAGCAGGCAAGCGCCAGTCAGTGCTGTCTACCGGCGAGTAGTCCGTGAGAATTGACAAGGAGAACGAGTAGAGCTCGTCGATAAGCTCATGCCACGCGCCAACATGTCTTGTCGTAATCACCTGGGTATCGGACGGCAAGAGGGCGAGCCGAGCTTTGAGCGTGCTGACGAGGACCCAGTATGGTGCTAAGATCGTCTCCTGAGAGCTGCTGAGCACTTGAGCAAGTAACGACTCGGCCAAGCGAAAAGACCCTTCCGACGCGCAGATCTGATCGATTAGACCGCGCATGTCGGATGAAAACGTCGCGCTCTTGCCTGTAGGCGCGAGGATCGTGCCAAAGGACGGTAACCCCGCTGTTTTTAGATTGCCTGATAGGTCAGTATCCACCAACGTGGGTGCGACCTGCTGAGGCGCCCTGTCCGCGCGTAGCATGGTAGCCGCTGTGTCGCACAGTGCAGTTGCAAGCGTGGTGTTGAGTAGGTCTGAGCTGAGTCCAGCGCTAGTCAGAGCCTGGAAACCGAACGACAGCCGCTGTAAGGCACGCTCCTTCGGCTTGAAAGCGTCGCTGCTGGCGGCTCGAGGAAGAGCCACGGCCCAGCTGTGGAGACTCGTTTGCAAGCAGCTTTGAACAGTCGCCGAGGTGCGCAGGAGTTGCTGCAGGATCTCGCCCGTCTTGCTTCCCGCAACCCCCTGATCAATGCTGGCTATGACGGCCAGTGTCTCGACAAGCATCGGTATTGAGTCCGCAAGAGTAAGCTCGCAGTTGGCACAGAGCGTCTGGCAAAGCAGCGCCAACTCCTGCCGGACGTCCCAGCGGTCGTGTGTCCTGACGCGTATGACATTGGCGAGTGCCATTTTGATCTGCCCTGCTGTAGCCTTCCTCCAAGACTCGTCAAGCACGAGATCTGGGGCGTCCAGCTGCACTTGCTGCTCGATTCTCTTGCTGGCTTGATCGTTCATGGTGGCCTCGAGCACAGATCGTAGAGCACGCAACGCTGCTTTGAGGACGAAGTAGCTTCTCCGTTGTCCTGTCGTTGGTGTAAGTACCCTTGTCAAGGAAGAGACTGTCCTGGGTAGCAGACTTGCGAGGACGACGCGGCTGGCGATTCGAGAGTTCAGTGTGGCGAGGGCGTCGACGGCAGACAGCTGAACTGCATCAGATCTTGATTCCATCATGCTCTCCAGCAGGACGTAGACGGTCTGGTCGACAGTTGAGGTTGAGGAAATGCCATCGAACACCACGTTGACCGTGGCGTCGGACAGCGACGCGAAGATTGCTCCGATGCAGTCCTGCGCAGCAGTTGTGAGCTCCTCTGAACGTGGCAAGACTGCGGCATCTTGTCCAAGCGAGCCTGTGGCGAGAGCGCACAGCAGAATCAGCAGCTGCTGCGCGAGAGCTGCTTGCAGTGACTCGGCCCACCCTTTGGTGATCAAGACCTCCAGGCACCGTAGTGCTTCCTCCAGGCATTGCGCTGGCGCTCTTCGAGCTTCGTTGAAGATCGTCGAGAGGGGGAAGAAGCAGTACTCCGCCAGCTTCGGGTCAAGGACGTCGGACCGTGCTACGTCCTGCAGCGTTGCCCGAGCATCTTGGACGGCTTGCAGCAGCTGGCCATTGCTCGCGAGACGAGCTTTGAATTTGAGGGCTACTGAGCTGAGTTCGACGCACGACGGTCGCAGCTACACCAGAGAGTTAGCTGGGCCAGTGGGCGGCTAGCTCAGGAGTGTGGACTGGACACTACCTTCTCGAATACCGCTTGACGGTCGGTCATGGTGCCGAGGAGCCCTTCACGGGACTCGCGCGGCCGCACCGCTGCAGTCAATGCCTGAGCAGTGCGGAAAGTGCTTGAATGGCCCAGCCACTCCGTGCGGTGCGTGAACAAGTAATCTGCATGGTGCTCATACCTCAAAACTGACGTTGAGCAATGTCTATGCGCGGAGCATCGCAGCAACTTCAACAACCACCTGCGGTAGCTCGTGCAGCTATGCAGCAGTGGACGTTTTGGGTTCTGCCGCTAGAGTATGGCGTAGGTCGCCGATGCCCCAGTGGTTTTGTCCGTCATTGGTGCCGCATTGGACTGGGCCAGGCTGCTGCTGGACCTGCTTGAGCTGCAGTACCTGTGCTGGTGCCTGTGCCTGAGATCTGCCAGCCAGTCCTCAACCTGGCACTGAAGATTGCAGAGGGATCGAGCTGCAGTGGATGCGCCAATGCCGGCGACGGAATGACTGTGCAATTGCCAGGGACCAGGGAGGCGCAAGCTCGATGCCATGCTGATCACATAGTGACAGGGCCTGTTGACAGTCAGATGCGGTGCCAGTCAAGTTCGAGATGGGCCAGCGACACGCGCAGTAGCGGTACGGGGCGTAGGCCAGCATTTCGACGTCTTGGTGGTTGATGGGAGCATACAAATAATGTCGATGCAGGCGAGGCATGCGCTTGGACTGGCTGGAAAGTCAGCACGACTGACGCTCGCCGAAGATGGCACAGCGAGCATCACGCATGCTGAGCATGTTGCTTCCGTGAGCTGGTGTACGTTTGGACTCGAGTATTCATCCTCCCGCACAGCTATGGTGCAAGGGATGACATGCATATCGGTAGCCCCTGAGTGCTAGCCATGCGCGTCGAAGAGTGTGAGCCACCATATCGGCAAGCAGCTTCATCAGCTCAGGCACAACAGGCTGACTGCAGCTATGGGTATTCGAGCTACTAGATTGCTTGGGCAGGTGTTCAGGAGCGACCTGGCCGTGAAAGGCTGGGGCAGTGCTGCCCTGGCTGAGCACTTTTGAAACACTACATGAGTCGTTAGCCTCGAAAGCATGATGCCAACCCAGCCAGGGCAAGCCGTCGCACTGCGACCACTGGCCCTCGATGCAGAACTAGACACGTGCTGCTTGCCATTGGCGATGCATTGTCGGCGACAAGGGCAGCGTGCTACGATGGGCAAGCGCCGCGAGCAGTGCCGGAGCTTCGCAGCGACGTCCACTCGCGGATTGTGAACATGTTTCGATGCATTGTGCAAGCAGTCATACACCGGATGGCGTGACAATGCGCAGGAGTGAGGGCATGCTACTGCGATATGAACCCAGGTCGCGAGGCTCGTTGATCGAGTAGATGTCAAAGCTCAGTGATAGCCATAGTCCGCGACGGTGCTGTGGCACGCGCATTGGCATCATTCGCAGCATGGTGGTAATGGATTCTTCATAGAGACTATGCGGATTGGCTGGTATATGAAATGAGATGACAGCGAGATCGTGATATACATACAGAAAGTGCTAACATGAAGCAAGCATGACACGACGTTGCGATGCACGGGACGAGGCGTGAAGCAGGAGCAAGCCGTCTCATCGCCTCACTCCTTCTCGCGGTAGTGGTAAAGGCGGTGCCGTTCCGACGACCACCAGTGGGAGACGGCGTCTGCGTCGTTGACCCAGTCCGCGGCCTCCTTGCCGAACTTCTTCCTGACTGATTCAGCTAGCTCCGAGATAGACCAGGCCTCCATGGGATCCTTCTCAACCGGGTCTGTGTCCGTGTTCGTGAAGCGGTAGCCGATGCTATCGACGAGCGGCACGACGAGCCGGTACGGATACGCGGCGGACGAGACGGCAAGCATGGTGCCGCCTGCGTTGATTATGCCAAAATTCCACGCTTGCCGACCGTTCTTCCTGGAGATGTATGGCCGGAGCAGAGACTGGCCCTCGTACTCGTGCATCAGGTGCTTCGCGGCCGTCGTGTCCTCCGCGCTTAGCGAGTTCGTGTTGACTAGGAGGTCGAGGATGGTCGGCAGAATGGCGATCGACGTCGCGTTGGCCTCGACCTGGACACGAGGCAGATGCGGGTGCCGAAACACGATCGGGACGCGGAAGTTGCTGATGTGCGGGTTCTGGTATGCGCCGGTCGTCTCCGAGTCCTCCTCGAAGGCCTGGCCGTGATCGCCAACGATGACCACCAACGTCTCATTCGCAATGCCTGTCTCCTGGAAGAGGTCGAGAAGCTTGCCAATCCACCTGTCGCTGAAATGATTGACATTGAAGAACTTGTTCATGTTGACATGCCGGCCGTGCGTTCCCCAGTACTCCTCGTGCTCAATCCCCTCAGGCAGGTTCCACGGGTGGTGTGTCGAGCTGGTGAAGTGAGACAAGAAGAGGCGTTGATCGTTCGCGGTCGCGCTGTTAATTGCGTCGCGCAGGTACGGCAGGAGAATCTCCTCGGAGTAGCCAAAGTAATTGGCGGAACCCTGGCCAGCCTGGTGGTATTTGGCCTTGCGGCTCTCGAGGTCGGACTTGGCGATCTTCCAATCGAAGCCCATCTGCCTGTTCTGCTTGTCCTGGCGGTCGTACGTGTCGGTGACGGCCTGCATGAAGACAGACGTCCACTTGCGCTGGTGAATCGAGCTCCGCTCGTGCGAGATCGTGCTGACGTTGGGCGCGTTGACGTCGTCTGGATCGATCTTCGGCTGGTCCTTGGTCGTCTTAAAGTTATTGAAAAGCTTGAAGATCTGAGGCAGGCACGGCTGGTAGATCTTGGTCGTGACTTCCTCGAGGAAATTCTCCGTCAGTGGGCCAACGCCGCAGTGGCTGCCCAACACGCTCTTGAACGAAAGGGTGCTGCCCGTGATGGCGCCCCTCACACTGATGCCACCCATCTCAGGCGGGACATAATCCTGCCAATGGCCCTCGATCGGCTCCAGGGGCTTGGTAGGATCGTCGCGTGGGTCGAAACGGTCGCCAGTGACCTGCTGTGCGACACGAGTCATGAGATTGAGCTTCTGGTCGAAGTCCTCAGGCAGTTCATTGCCCCAGGAACGAGCCGCCTCGTTGTATATCCACGACCCCTTCTGGATGGGGAAAAGCTCTTTGCGAGTGCTCTCCAGCGTCAGAAGAACGACATGCGTGATGACTGCGTCTGAATCGTCAAAGACCTGCTGCAGCTCATCGTACGGCTTCAGGTCCAGGTTGGAGATGCGCAGCGGGTCGATGATGGGATTGTAGAAGTCGTCGCGACTGCGGCACTCCTCCTTGCTGGCGTCAGGGCCCTTCGGCCGCCTATGAGGCTTCGCCTTGTCGTGCATCTTCTCGAACTTCTTCCACCGCCAAAAGCCATTGGGAAGCGAGCTGGGCAGCCACCCAGGCTTCACGTTCTCGTACTTCTCGACCCAGTCATTGTGAGAGCCCGGCGCCCACCCGAGGAACTCCCCGGTCGGCTTCTCCCAGTACTGCGAGCTAATCAGCTCGGGCAGAGGGAACACGGGGCCTGTCTTGTGGCAGACCCTCTCATCGCTCGAGATCATCCCCAACATCGCGACTGGCAGGGTCATGCCGAGGTGGTGGTAAGGGATGGGCGGCCTCACAATTGTCAGAGTGATGGTGGCAATGACGAACGCCAGGAACGGAATCGGCCAGATCTGGCACCGCGCCTCAGTCGCGCCGGACTGCACTGGTGCGATCAGTCCCTCCATATCGTCCGAGTCGCGATCTTTTGCTCTCAACCTGACAGGGACACACATCGACCAATTCTTGTAGTTGAACAGTCGCGAAACAGCTGCCATGCAGGCGCCGGTCTTATTGTACAGATGCGGCGTGGCGAAGAAGGAGAGCAGGACGAGGACAAGCAGCGAGATGCTGACCGGCACGATGCCGCTCGCCATCATTTTCATGGCCGCAGGGTCCTGCGTGACAGACCCAGCAGCTGCCCATTGGATCTCGCTCCCGGTGACGAAGTAAAAGCCGACCAAGCACGAACATCCTATTAGTGTAGCTAACCTGGTGCATGTTAGCATACGCGTGCTCTTCGTAATCCGGCTCCACGATGGCGCATAGAAGGGGCTGCTCACGATATGAAGGCTCCAACCACGAAAGCGATATGGAATAGCACTCCGCTGCCCCCGTGCAGCAGCAAGCGCTGGACGAAGATGAGAAGCACATCCTCCAGGTATATCGTTGGCAAGAAGACGAGCAGGTCTAGTAGAGGTATCGATTTAGCGTGTAACAGGAGATGTAACGACTTGGCGACGAGCGACGATATGAACGAGAGCGAAAAGAAGACCGCGCGCGGCGAGGAGCGTGCGGCAAACAGCTTGGCGAAAGCCATGGTGGGAGAACGAAGGCTATGAGGCTGATGCAAGCCGATGTTGCATGCCCACCACTCCTGGTATGATCGAAGAGGCGAAGCAGGTAGTGTCGACGACTGATGCTAGGTAGTCGAGACAGCGCCAAGCTACCGACCTGGCTCAAAGCGAATGATGCTGATAGAGGAGCTGCGCTGCGTGGATGTGAGCGTTCATCGGCCCATCATGAGCGTCTCAGTGCCGGCGCGTAAGACGAAGCGACGCGTTGCGAGCTCAACCTCGACCTGCTCGATCTCGACCTGAGCCTTGGCCTCGCCTTCGACCTCAACCTCGACCTCGACCTCGACCGCGACTTCGACCTGGACTCCGGAGCGGCGGTCGCGAACAAGATGCCCAAGAACGAGAGCAGGAGACAGCCGCCTACTGTCTTCCGCGACCACTGCTCAGCAGACTCGGGCACAGGGACCGGGCGGGGGAGGATTGGGACAGCTAGCGGCCCTTCGAAAAGTCTGAGGGAGGCCAACCGCCTGGCGTTTCGGGGCTGTGAAAGTTTGGTTCTGGGAACAGCCGCATTGAGGGGTTTTTGGGCGTTGAAGGAGGTGGGTTGTGAGGGTTCAACCAGACTGCGGTCCCGATGAGCCGTTGCAGCAACCGCCCTGTCGAGGTTGGAGGGAGCCTGGGCGGCGAGCGGGCCGAGAGCAGAGGGCAGAGGACGCAGAGGAGAGTGAGAGGCGGAAAGGGAGCTGACCCGTCGGCGCCATCCCTGCCCGTCGCCCGTCTCTCGTCGAGGCATGCTGCTGTTAGTGGCTCTCCACGCGGACAGGCCGTGAGCAGCAGCAGCAGCAACGACTGGCGCCCACAGACAGGCATCCTCGTCGCGGTGGAGGTAAGCCAGGGCGAGCGAGCCCGCGCCCGCGCCCGAGCCCGCGCCAGAGCCACGGAGGCGGCGGTGGCTTGCAGGGCGTGAACCATCGCTGCGCTCACACGACGCGATGCTGCCCCCACAGCCTCTTCTCGCCCCTGTCACAGTCCGTGACCGAGGCTTATTCTTAGGCACATTGTGAGGCCACTCCTGCGGTTAGCTACCCGGGCCAGGGCTTGCCAGCCTGCCTGCCTCGGCGCATTCGCGTTTCCAGGACGATGGGATGTGTCCGGCGGTACACACATGCTGAACGTGAGCAATCAGCGCCGGTCAGGCCTGCTTCCAGTCTGCAGTCTGGATGCGCGCGCCGCCGGTGGCTGCGGTCGCATACTCGTATGCATCTTGCCCTTGCCTGGCGCCACCGCAGGGCCTTCCCCACGAACGAGGATGGTTCACAGCACCGATGGCCGGCGTGAGTCGTCCACCTTGCCATCAGTCTCGCGAGCATTCTTACAGCGTAGGGTTGCCCGTCCTTGGAGCCTCCGTCAGCCGCTGCGAGGTGCATCTGCAGACCTGCGCGGACGAAGTCTTGTCTGCTGACCCGAATGCGAAGCGGAGCGGTCTCCATTAGACTATAGCTTGGCTTCATGCCGTCTCCTTGGTCTCATGTATTCAAGTGAAGCTGCCGCTCTGCTGCGTCAGGTCTTGGTCTGGGGAAGGCGGGCGCATCGCAATCGCATAGGCAGACGCGGATGTGAAGGGGCTGGGTAGGGTACACGACCGACCGACTCTCTTGAGCCAGTCTCGCCCGAGCGAGTCAGCGTCCACGGTGCGGGTCGATTGTTCGATGCAGGTGCACTTCGGTGCTGCGGGCTCGCAGATGCTCTGCCTGCACCGCGCGCTCGACGCGGGGGTCTTGAGCTGTGCTTCGCTGGGCCGGCTTAGCGATGCTTCACTACAGCAATGGTGCCTCTTTCCCACCACGACAAAGGACAGGGCAGGGCAGGCGAGGCCAGCTGTGCGGAGACGCCGTTGAGAGAACGCCTCGTGTACGGTCTACTCTCTGTCTGACCCGAGGCGTGCTGCGCGAGGCCCATGCTCTGCTGTGGGCGGCACCAATGGATCGCAACTGGTCCCGTCGCGGACGCAGGTGGCGCTGGAACCGTGGCCCGGCGCTGCTAATTCAAGTACAGCCCAGTCCGGTCCTGTGCCTGTGCCTGTGCCTGTGCCTGTGCCTGAGCGCTGCAGCTGCTAGATGTCCAGACAGTAGGTGGACGGCGTGCGGCGCTCAGGGGGCGTCGCGCTCAGTCCCTAACTACACCCAGCAGCGCCTTACAGTACGGTTGCGGCGGTGCGAGAAGCGCCTCGGGTGCATGGCGATCACTCCGTAAGACAGTAAGACATACTTGCCCCGCTCGCTGTGCGCGCCTACTGTAGGATCCAGCCCACCGGTGGGCGGCCGTGGACAACCCAGTCGGCTCAGTCACGGTAGTCGTGCCCTGTCAGCCAACGTCCACTCCCTCACGTCTCGCCTACCCCTACTTGCCTGCGTGGCCGGTAACCTCCTTGAACATCTGCAGCGCGATATCCCTGCTCTCTGCATGCTCAACAAGCGGCCTCGGGTAGCCATTGGCGTCTGCCTCCTTGGCCGCGCCGCGATTCCAGGGGTCGTGTATCTGCTTGCCACTCAGCCCCGCCAGCTCCGGCACCCACTTGCGAATGAAGTCGCCATCCGGGTCGAACTTCTCGCTCTGCGAAACTGGGTTGAAGATGCGGAAGTACGGCTGCGGGTCGACGCCGGTGCTCGACGAGAACCCCCACCCGCCGTGGTTGGACGCAAAGTCGCCGTCGATGAGGGTTTCCATGAAGTACTTCTCGCCCATGCGCCAGTCGATGAGGAAGTCCTTGGTCAGAAACGAGGCGACGATCATTCGTGAGCGGTTGTGCATCCAGTGGTCGCGGTTCAATTGACGCATGGACGCGTCGACGATTGGCACCCCAGTCTGCCCTTCACACCATGCCTTGAACTTCTTCTCGTCGTAGTCCCAGGGGCAATCGGTGAATTCAGGATGATACGCTTTGTTCATGCTAGACGACACGCCACGTCAGTGACTGGCCTGTGCCAACTCTACTTCGCAGGAGGCGGTGCAGCCAGGCACTCCTTACCAGATGAACGGCCAGTGAACCAGGATGTGCTTGTAAAAATCCCTCCAAGCCAACTCGCTCACCCAATCCATCTCGCCCTCCTTGCTGGCGTCTAGCCTGTTCCTATTGAACTCCTTCGCGGTCTTGGCAGCCAGACGAGTGCTCAGTATGCCAGACGTGAAGTAGGCGCTCAGCTGCGAGGTGCCGTTCTTGGCGATGAGATTCCTATCCCGCTCGTAGTTCTGCCCCTTGCCCTTCAGAAAGCTCTCCAGCCGCCTGATCGCGTTCACCTCGCCTTCCGGGAAGAACTCCCTCAGATGCTTCTTGCCATCGTCACTCAGAGTCTTGTTCTTGGGTGGATCCGGCACCTTGCTGTTAAACAGCTGCTTGTAGTGCTCGCGAGCCTTGCCGGGGTTCTTGCCCGGTGTCGGCGCTGAGTCGAGCGCGTGCGGGTTGTCCGCGAGAAAAGCGATCCAGGAGTTGAACCAGGGCTTGTAGACGGCGTACATCCTCCCCGCGCCACTGACCAGCTCCTCAGGCTTGACCGTGCAAGCGTCGTGATCAAACTCGAAGCGGATGCCCTCCTTCGCGCCCCTGCGCGTCAATCGCGCCTCGCGCCGCAGCTCATCGACCTCATACTCAATATTCCCGTAGACATGATGGGCGCCCCACTCCTTACACAGCTCAATGATCCTGGAGGGGATGTTTTGTCGGTTCTCCTGGGTCTCCATGTATAGCGGGATGTCCAGATCGTCAAGATCCTTCTGCAACGTTCCCAACGACCGCAGGATGAAATCCGTGCGGGCTGCACTGATGACATGGGCCGTCAAGTCCTCCGGCGACAGGATGTAGAGACACACAAGCGGGATGCCATTATCGCTCGCGTTCTTGTACGCCTGCGCCAAGCCATGGTTGTCGCGCAGCCGCAGATCGGACTTGAACCAGTGCACGACGCATTTTCCCGGCTTGATGCTCGAGACCTGGTCCTGCACATCCCGCTGCGCGCGCTCGAGCGCCTCGAACGGCCGCTCGAGCTGATTGTCGTTGTACGCCTGGCACCGATCATTGTGCATCTCCGGCGGATAGAACGCCCGCTGCACGATCCCGTACTTCTCGGTGTTCTCCGCGTTCGGGCTGTACTTTGCGCTGCCGCTCGTGACATTGCTGGACACGGTGGCGGCGCGCTTGCGGCCGCCTGAGCTGCCGGACGCCTTGCGTTTGGGCGCCATCGTCTGAGTCGCAGTCGAGAGTTAGTG
>JAGYHY010000107.1:0-16786 GCA_024244165.1 Ascosphaera acerosa | reverse complement strand
CCTCGCCTTCGTCTGCTTTTGCATTCGCATTCGCATTTGCATCTGAGCATGCGCATCTTGTGCGTCTGCCGCCCGGCCGAGCAGTCGAGATCTGGGCGTGCGCGCGCGCATCACCGCCCACCTCGTCACAGTCACGGTGCTCGTCGTAATCATCAGAAGCGACGCTGCGCAGGTGTCTGACTGGCAGACCGCCGGCGGCGTGCGCGTGGCCCATCCTCCTGGATGGCTGGGCGGCCTTGTTTGTGGCGCCGCGCAAGTCGGCGCGCAGTGAGGCGATGGGCATGGTCGCGGCGACAACAAAGCTAGTGGACAATGACTGACCCTGCGCGAGCAGATCATTTATAAACCCGACGTCTGCATCGGGCCTTCGCCTTCGCCTTCAGTCGTCGCTGGCTGACATTGTCTGTGGGCACGCATCATCGCTACTGTTCTGCTTGGCCTCCCCGTTGCGCTGGTTGAGATCAGATCAAGGCGCTAGAAAGACTGCGTTGGTCCCAGATCCTCCTGCTCAGAACGCCTCAACACACTCTCTCTTTAGCAAGTTCTTCTCCGACAGCTTGCAAGCATGCACGTCTCCGCTGCTGGCTTGGCTGCGTGCACAGCCCTCCTTGCGGGCGTCAATGCCCACATGATCATGAAGACCCCTTACCCTTACGGCCCCGACACGCTTGACAAGTCGCCCCTGCAGAACGGGATGGGCGACTTCCCGTGCAAGCAGCGGCCGGGCGTCTACGACCCCCCGTCTCAGGAGAACAACTATGCTGTTGGCGAGAGCGTCACGCTGAGCTTCACGGGCTCGGCTGTCCATGGCGGCGGGTCGTGCCAGATCTCCCTGACCACCGACAAGAAGCCGACCAAGGACTCGAAGTGGAAGGTCATCCACTCCATCGAGGGCGGTTGCCCCGCCAACACGGCAGGCAACTTGCCCGACGAGAACGACGCCACGACGTTCCAGTTCAAGATCCCGGACTCCATCAGCCCGGGGGAGTACACGCTGGCGTGGACCTGGCTCAACCGCATCGGCAATCGCGAGTACTACATGAACTGCGCGCCGATCACTGTCGAGGGCGCCAAGAAGAAACGCTACATGCCGGCTAGTGCTCAGCAGGCCCGTTCCGACCTCATCGTGCTGGACAAGCGCGATGACCTCCCTGAGATGTTCGTAGCGAACATCAACGGGTGCATGACCAAGGAGAGCGTCGACGTCAGGTATCCTGATCCTGGCCCTTCGGTTGAGTACGCGGGTGATCCCAAGAACCTCATGAAAGTGGGCGATGTCGTCTGCTCGCCGGGGCCTGATGGCAAGGACCCGGTCGCCGGAGCAGGTTCTTCTGACGACCCGGGCTCTGGCTCCGACTCGGGCTCTGCTACCTCCAGTGCCGCCGCGGCTCCAACGTCGACGTCTGCCGCTGCTGCGCCTGCGACCTCTCAGCCTGTGCAGTCCTCCCCCGCTGTCAGTGCGCCCGCAACTGCCACTGAGCAGCCAGCAGCGACGCCCACTGGCGGCGATGGCGGCGATGGCAACAACGGTGCAGGCGATGCCGGCGATGGTGCAGGGTACGGGGGCGATGGAGCTACCCCTGCCACCGGTACCCCTGAAGCCGGCGCCGGCGCCTCTGAAGCCCCTGAGGCCCCTGAAGCCCCTGAGTCGACCGCCCCTGCTCCGGCCAGCCCGAAGCTGACGCCCGGGCCGGCAATTCGCGACCCAGGGTCAGACGAGGGTAGCTGCAATGCGGAAGGCGCGTGGGACTGCATCGACGGCCACTCGTTCCGCCGCTGCGTGAACGGCCAATGGACGTCGAAGCAGCCCCTCGCCGACGGCGTCAAGTGCACGGTCGGACAGGGCTCGGACCTCCTGACCGAGCGTGACGTCGCGCCCAATGCTAGACGCCACATCCACCATCACAGGCGCAGCAGCCATCCCATCCACTGAACTGATCTTGGAAAGACTCGCTTGCCCATGCCTCTGCCTCTGCCTCTGCCCCTGCGCTGTGCCGCCTCTCTCATGCATCTAGGCTTAGCTAGGCGATGAGTGCCTGTCGTGTCTTATAGTCTTTGATTCGCAGTCATCGCTACCACTTGCATCTACTACAGTAGCAGCTCTGCTACGCTGCCCTCGTGCTGTTCTGGGCCGGTGACGCGGTGACGCGGTGACGCGGGAATGGTTGACCACCTTCGCGCCTGCCTCGGATCACCCTCGACTGCGCCTTCCCAAATGACTCGGAAGGGCGCTGCACAGGCAGTCGCGACCCATGAGAATGTCACCGCGCCTTCTGGATCTGTAAACCGCTCATGACCTGCGCAGCCCGGCGCGATGAGCACGTACTGCGCAGGCCGCACTCTCGGCCTGACCCTGCGCGGCCGCCGCGGACATCAGCTCAACCTCGTCTCAACGCCGCTGTTGGGGCGTTGGACACAACCCTCTGGTCATTGACGCCGCGTACTGGCGCAATTGCTCGCAGTCTGATCATGTCTAGCGCCACTTCTATCGCGAGCCCCCTGGAGACTGCCCCGCACGCTGCGTCCGCTGCGGAGGTCGTGAGCACAACGGTCGCAGAGGAGGGCAATTCAACGGAAGGGAGCCATGGCCTGGGCCAGACACGAGACCCCTTGCCGCAGCCACGGCGAGGAGCTCGCTCTAGGAGCAGCATGCGAAGCTCAGCACCGTCGCAGGTGTCCATCTCACCACGGAACAGCGCGATCATCCACAAGGGCTCCAGGTGTCGCATCGTGCAGGCTAGTCAAATCCTCGTCGTGAAGCAACCGCACCCCCTCAGAGCCGCGGACCGCGGCGTCAGTAGCGAGGCGGAGTCGGACATCATGCCGGGTGCCAGCGGAGCGGCCGGTGAGGAGATCTCGCAGCATGAATGGGACCATTTTCTCAAGAATGAGGCGCAGCACCGCTGGGAAGTGCACATCTATGAGATGTTGCAGGAGGGTGACAGTGACGGGTCGGCCAGTGGTTCGACTTCAGCGTCAGCGAGAGCGGTCTACCATAGGAATATCCTGCTCGCGCCGTACACGTCAGAAAACGGCATCTATATGCTGCATGTCGGAGACAACCTCGAGCGCCGCATGGCTCGAGCGTCGACGTCGCCGGTGTGCGACTTCCAGCGCATCCAATGGATACATGGCGTCACGCGCGCGCTGGCGTGGCTAGAGAGCAAGAAGCTCGTGTACTGCAATCTCGCTCCACGCCACGTCTTGCTGTACCCTCCCAGCTCGCCAGAGGATGGAGGGGAACCCTTGCTCTGCGACTTCGCCATGACAGAACGCGCCGGGGGCAGTATGCCGACGAGATATGACCTGAGAGACTTCCGCTTCCTCTCGCCCTGGGCCGACGAGCGCACCGCGGAGACAGACATCTGGTCATTGGGCTGCCTGGGCTATTTCCTCGTGACAGGCCAGGCGCCCTTCGCAGAATTGCAGCACCGCCGTGCAATGGGGCTGCTTGAAGAGAGGTGGCACCCCGATTTCTGGAATGGCGAAGCGTCCATTCTCATCCCATTTGTATCAAGGTGCTGGTACTGCGAGCATTGCGCCCCGCGAGGCAACCTCACCGCGTTTCAAGACGTGCGAGACGCGGCGCGATACTGGGACAATCTCACAGCAGACCTTGTGAACGAGCGACCTCACACCAGTTGCACTCCACTGTGCAGACTGGAGTTTCATGAAAAGCCGGTGCACATCCAGAGCCTGGAAAGGCACAGGTCGCGGAACTCATTATTCGTGAGCCCTGAGATCATCTATCCCTTGATGATGCAGGCCAAGAAGATAGACGAAGGGAACGCGACCTCAGTCGGATCAGGTACAAGGTCCGTGACGAGCAGTAGACGTTGCATGGAGAGGCCACCTGACGACCGCAAGACCATTCGTGCTGAGACGGTGACTGTACCGGACCGCGACTCTGCCGATGCATACATGTGGATGATGGCTGTGGGCGGCGCCGTTGCCGCCACGGCAGTCATGACTGCGCTATACAGTCGGTTCATCAGAAGCCGTTGACAGCCAAGTTCATGCGTGCGACTGGCCGGTGCTGCAGTGACAACATGTCTTCCACTGACGCTCGCAGCACGCCTCTCAGTGCTTGCGCCGCTGGGTGTGCCGTGGCGGCCTCCCGGTCACGCCATCGGCCTGCCCGGCTCGCCCAACCGGCTGCTTGGTCCAACCGCCAGCACTGAGTGCATCTTTGGCGACGTGGCAGATGGCTCTGAACCGCTCCGGGCCGAGCTTTACCCCGCCGTACCACCGCGAGACGACGACGACGACATCCCACGCGTCCACCATCTGTAGCAGCGTAAGCACCTTGCCACCTGCAGCGTGCTCGCCATCGTCGTTTGAGTGCTGGAAGTGGCCCGCGGCATCTGCCTGGTCGCAACCTCTGATGCGCCAAGCGGTTATGTTGTGCGTGGCCTTGGCGACTCTTTTGTCACTGGCAACAAGCGCAGCGATGGCCTTGCGAGCGTGCTCCTCGGTCGTGACCCGCGCGGCTCGAGCGAGAAAGACTGACTTCTTTCGAGTCAGAGCCTGCGACTCGAGCCACTTGATTGTCGGTGCTGGCTGTGCATGGGCACTGCTGCTCAGCCGTGACTGCACGCTGCGGTAGCCGAACGTGTCGCGAATGCGGAAGCATTCAAGCGCACTGCGCAAGGTCGCGCAACGAGGGCGCCATGCAATTGGCCTCACAAGTTGGCTGCAGCAGCCCATCCTCGTCCGTCGCAATCATCGATCATGATCGTGAGCGCGATCACAGCAGGCTGAGCGGGACGCGGACTGCACTGTCGCTCCAGCACGGCTGATGGTTGCAGTTCCGGCAGTCGCTGATCAGAGTGAGCGGTTGGTTGCCGATTGATTGTGGTCACGTGGACGCAGCGAGATCAGATAAGATAGTCATGCTTAGACAGCGGACACTCCGCACGCTAATCCGCGGAGGTCAAGTTCCGCTTATGTCAGCTATGCCGCCCGGCAGTACCTTCCAGCTGCCCTTCCAGAACATTCTCGCAGGGCGACTGCCTTCTTTGCCATTGGCTTCCGGCAGCGTCGAGAACATTCAGGGGCAGGGGAGAAGAGGACGACTAAGGGGCTTACTCTAGCAACGCCTTCACGAGAGCGCAACAGGAGGAAAAAGCTCGAACACAGCGTGACTGTCAGGGTTCGTTCCAGAGTACCGTGGCAGGTTCGGCGGGCAAGCGACGCCAGTGTACAAAAGTCGCGCGTCGGCATGGTCGTAGAGTAGCGGTGATCTCTCATCCATCAATCGTCCTCAGCGAGCAACACTCGGAAGCAGTCCACGAGGCTACACTAGCAAACAGTCAAGTCATTGCAATCCATCAGTGACATCCTCGTAATACTCCCAGACCACACTTGTGCATCGCCGCATCAGAGCAGCAGCAGCACCATTAGCACCACCATAGCCACGTCTGCCAGATCCATAGCCCCAGTTATAGAAACATCAGTCGCGATGGCCTACTTCTCCGGCTACCCCACCTACTACGACAGCGGCTACGCGCCGTTCTTCCAGCTGCTAGACAGCTTCGGCGACTCCGACTTTGACGGCTACGCCGCTGCCCCTCACTGCGCACGGCCCATCTGCCCCGTGCGCCAGCCCTCCCGGCGGGCACCAGCCACCACCGCGCCGCGCAACCCCACCACGCGCCAGGCCGCGGCTAGCACCACTGCTCCCGCATCGGCCAAGGTCGTCCAGTCGTTCACGCCACGCTTCGATGTCCGCGAGAGCCAGGACGCGTACCTGCTGGATGGCGAGCTGCCCGGCATCAGCCAGGACGACATCGACATCGAGTTCACCGACCCGCACACCCTGCGGATCAAGGGGACGGTGAAGCGGTGCTACTCGGAGCGGTCGGCCGGCGCTGAGCAGACGAGCGGGGCGGACGACGGCGCCGATGCTGCCTCGCTCAGCTCCACGCACTCGTTGCATCAGGCTACCGTCGAGGATGCCGAGGACGAGGATGATCTGGGCCTGCACAAGACGACGTCCAAGTCGTCCGTGTCATCCACGCCAGCACCCGGCACAATGAGGGCCGACGCCACACCGCAGAAGGCGCCCTCGGCCGCAAACGCAAGGTCAGACTCGCCGTTCAAGTACTGGAGCTCTGAGCGCGCGGTCGGCAGCTTCCATCGCACGTTCAACTTCCCCGTCCGCGTCGATCAGAACGGGGTGCGCGCCCAGCTCAGGAACGGCATCCTGAGTCTTGTTGTTCCAAAGGAGGTCGAGAGAGTGACGGGCAGGAAGATCGTCGTCAATGTGGAGTAGTGACTCGTTGTGAGGGCATTGTATCATCCTGGCTTCCCTCTCCAGGACCAAATTGTCCGTTCGAAAGCCCTGTACAGAGCTACTGTCATCTCACTCGTTCAAACCACAACTTACTCCTCCATGACTTTCTCTTGCGTATCAGAAGGGAAACGTAGACTCTGGCAGACAACTCGCGCTTGCCCTGTACTCAGCGATGGTCTCGGCAGCGTGACCATCTCTATCGCCGTCTCGACGCAGTGCAGTTGACACTGCACTTCTCCGCTGTGCGCCACGGCATGACTGGCGTGGTGTTGCACAGCCAAGACGCACGAACACGCCACCGCTGGCGAGCAGCACTTAATCGTAGATCCCACGACAGCCTGCTCTGCTCGTAGGTCTCGTGCCCTTGACTCTCCATGTCCTGTCATCGCGGCGTGTGAGACATGCGCCGCATGCCTGCAGCGATGACGGCAGGCTGACTCGGGAGAACACGGCGGCGGCGGCGGCGGGGATGTCGGCGCATGGCTGCATGAGCAGGTAAGCAAGGCGCGTCCAAGAACCAGGCGCTGAGTTCGGAGCTCGATGGCGCTTTGCTCGTTCAGAGGGGACCAACGATCTGACGGGGCAGAAGCGGGCTGGGCCGCGTTGGCATGTCAGTAACGACGCGCAGGTGGAGGGGACTCGACCACACCACTGCACGTGCTTGACACCACGACAACGGGCGCGAGCTCATGCTCATGCTCCTGCTCCTGCTCGAAGCTATGCATGAACGCCGGCGCATTCCCATGACCCATGTGCAGTCGTCTGTAGGTCTCAAACCCCCCCTCTTCCCCCCCTCACACCCTTACCGAGCAGGGCTTGGCTGCCGTGCCAATGCTCGTTGGCATGCCGGTGGCGAGCGCCCCTGCCAGTATCCCGCCAACCATAGAGGACATCGACAGCCCTGGCTGGATACATGCTTACCTGGGCTGCCGGGAAGCGAGTCGGCAGCTGGGAGCCCCTGCGGGACTCATGCAGACAGCTCGACGCGCCATGGCGTGCAGCAGCAAGACGAGCAGGGATTTGCGACCGTCGATGTCGGATGTCGTGAAGCACGCAGGCTGCGAGAGTCACTGCGTGCGCCATCTACCGCGGGCCCGAGCAGATACGAATGACAGGAGCTTCGTGCCTCCGCCAAGCCTGTCATCTTGAGTCCGTCACCAGCCAGATGCCGCCGGACAAGTACGGTGCCTGAGTGTGAGGGAGCGGCGATTGCTCGCTAGTAGCGAGTCGCGGCCAGCACTCATTCTTCAGGCAACGCTACGACGACTGCGAGGCTCCGAAACGACAGGATCCCGGCAGCCGCTCAAGGAACCGGTAGGCGTGGTACCAGCTGGTAGCACAAGCAGGCCGGCTCTCGAATTCGCAACGCTGGCCTGTCCAACCGCAGCATCCTTGGCGACGGAGCTTCCACGTAACGCGTTTGAAACCAGTCAATGCCATAGCTGGACAGGACAGGAAGCGCGCTGCAGTCACGGCCACGAAGGACGAACGATGCTGCCACAGCGCTCCGTTAGCCTCGAGCCACGGCGATGGGTCTGCTGGCGGGACCATGGAGCAAGCACCAGGCTGCGCGCAGCAGGCGACCGCTGCTGGTCCTTCGTGAGCGCTGCCCGAGAAGCTGAGTCTCAGACGCCCTTGCGCAGGGTGGGGTACAGGGGCCTTCACGGCAGCAGCACAGATCTCTGCACCGACGCCGTCTGCTGAGGCGCCCGATGTCTCAAAGGCCTTGGGCCCTCGGAACAAAAATACCTCGCGCGCCCGCCAGGGCCGGTGCCAGGCGAGGTCACTGTGCTCGCCACTGCAGTGTGCATTGGACATCGAATGCCATAACGGACTGGCACGGCTCAGCCCTGCTGGGCTGCCGGTGCGCGAGTGCGGCTGACCACTGCCACTCCGCCGACTTCGCTATGGCCATGGCAGGATGGTCTGACGGTCGTCGTCGGTGGTGCGATGAGACTAACATGCACCAGCGATGGGGCCTTCGCTCCGTCGCGGTCCACTGTCGCCCTCGTTTGGCGGCCATCGCCTGACGGGCCCATTATATGACGTATCGCTGCCCACTCCCGAGGACCGTGAAAAGCAGGGTCTAATCCACCGAGAAGGCGCAGTGCGGATGTTGATGGGTCCCCTCCGGTGCCAGACCACTACGGAAAGGGCCAGCGGTGCAAACCACCCAGCCATGGGTGAAAATGGAGAGCGATCAGCTTGGCCGGGCGACCAGAAGCCATGGGCGCTCGAGTTCTGAGCCGGATCCCGAGCGTGATGTCGCATTCTGAGACATGCTGCAGTCCGCTCCATCGACCATCCATGCCCGGCCCGCCTGCTCATTCGCCCGGCTGCTGCTACTGGTCTTTGTCCGTCGCACGCTCGCGGCGGCCTCGCAGCAGCGGCGAGCCCCAAAAGGCACGGGAACGGCGTGATGATCACTCGACATCGCAGATGGTTTCTCAATCTCTCAGTCGTGGTCTTGCCGGCCGGCCCTGCTGTCAATGGCTTATCCCTGCTCAGCATTGCTAGGATTAGCTCACGCCCAGGTAGCTGTACCTCGCCTCCCAGGACGCTGCTTCCCAGGCGAGGTCCTCTCGTTACCGGTTGGACCACCCCCTCATCCTGCTGCTTGCGAAGGCCGGCCTCCGTTGGAGTTCCCTCCGTACTCGCCGTGACTCCTCGTACAAATCTACCTCCCGAACCGCCAGTCGCCTCTCTTCCCCTCGCTTTGAAGCTGCTCGCTCTCTCCTCCTGGGCAACGCACTCCTGCGGATTGGTCGAAGGAAGGCATCTGATCTACACCACCGCCGATAAATTAGCTATCCATCCCTTGTCCACTCTGATACGCTCGCTACTCTGTTGCTTTTTGCCTCCTGGTAGTGGGCTCACACACCTACGAGAGGCTCGAAACGCCAATGACCGCTTGCTTGGACCGACACGTTCGTGACCTTTGAAGACCTTGCTGAGCCATCTTGACTACATCGTCTCCCAAGGGACCGCGACTGGCGTTTGCAGCATTGCAAAGGCAAAGGGTCAATTGACGCCTCAGGACGACTCCAGTACGACCTCTCGTTTGCAAGTCACGGTATTGATTCACACCACTAGTGACAGCACAGAAGCACCGCAACGCCGCACGATGTTGGCCACACAGAGACCTCTTAGCATGGTCGAGTCGGGACCGCTCTACCAGCATGCCAATCCGACCTTACTATCACTCCAATCATTGCGAACGCGAGCTTCCAGTCAAGCACTGTCGCCGCCAGCATCAGTACAGGGCCAGCCCTCACACACAAGACGCTTGTCAAGACGTGGATCAATGTACAGGCCATTCAGCCGCGTGACGCCTGGCCACTATGCCAACCCGCGCACGAACAACCCAAGCGGGGAGAGGTTACTGGCTGAGAACATCCCAGACCTGGAGCAGTACATCAATGACTGTGTAGCAGCCAGCGGAGGGTTCCCGCTGCCCAACGCGCCCTCTCTCACATCCAGTCGTGTTTCACAGCGGGGGCCGTCTCCGCTGCCTCGTGCGAGACGAGCAGGGACCCCAAGCCGTCGAAACAGCCCCTCACCATCAGGTAGGCGGCAACCACAGCCACGGTTCTACGCTCAATTGAACCAGCGGCAACAGCAACAACAACAACAGCAGCAGCAGCAGCAACAGAACGAGCGATCAGTGCCACAGCAGCAGGAGCAGCAAGGGGCTCAGCATCGCCTTAGCCAGCAATCAAGCTTGTTGAGTGGCTCTCACTCGTCAGCGCCCTCCGTCGATAGCTCAGCAGCTTTCTCACAGCAATCAAGTTCCAGCAGTGACACGGCCACGCGGCCCAACTCGATTTCGAGCACTGCGAACAAGCACCATGGAACCACAGCCGGCGATGGCGCCGCTGCCGGAGCTATAATTGGCACAGAAGCTGTACTACTGCCACCCTCGCCATCACTGCTCGGCATGGCGATCGACCAGGGTACCCGATCTGATTCAGCCTTGCGCCCTAGGGCAATGTCAAGCGGCAGCGTACCGAGCGCAAGCAGCCGCATGTCCCGCCGCCAATCGACCTTCTCTCCGCCTGACCGCTCGAATTGCCACGAGTCCGGCGTTGGCGTTGGCAAGAGGCGCGGTACTCTCCTCAGAGCACGATGGAACGCCTCACAGCCGGTCTTGTCTTCTTCAAAGGCTGCCGAACAGGACGCGACCTCACAAGTAACGAGCGGCGCGAATGCAACTCCCTCTCAAGTCAAATCAGAACAAGCATCTCCGACAGTCTCTCCGCGAAGAAAGAAGCGCAGTATCTTCAGCCTCTTCAAACGGCACACCAAGTGAAGCTCATTCAGGCACACGCAACGACCAAAAGCAGTGGGAACACTTGTTCATACCAGTCAGCTCAAGTAACCTTTAGACAGCACATATTCGACACAGACGTCGGCCACACACTCTCTCATTTTCTTTCGATCGCTACAACGCTTGGTTTCCGTTCTCTCCGCGCTGCGTCCGACTCAGCCTGTCTACTTTCCTTTGACATCTGCTCCGGCTGCAGGCCGGTTTGGCTCGCATGATCGGCTACCTGCATGTCGCCGGAAGACTGCCAGACGAGGTTGCAACACGACGATGGGCGACTGCACTGCGCAGCCATATAGTCTAGCAATATTGGAAAGCTACATATCAACGACGAGCGACCGGCTGGGTTGCGCAGAACATCTGCGAAGCATTGTTTAACGGGCGCGTGAGCGCGGGATGACTAGAAGGTCAGGCCGCCAAGGTCACGCCTCAGAGACGCCATTCTCATTGGTCCTGTCACTAGACAGGCAGCCGCTTTTCCAATTGGCACGACACTCGCTACCTCGATATGCACGTGTGCACACTTGTTGGCAGGCCGACATTCACGAGGGAGCACGTCGATTTTGACGCCGTTCTCGCGCGTGGACGTGAGGCCTGCAAGTGCCCCTGAGCCGCACAGCTCCTGAACGCCACAATCATTGCCGACGCTGCTAGACAGGCATGACTCGTCGTTGGACAGCGCGTATACTCCCCTTCAGTAATATAGACTTTATTTGAGCTCCGTTCTCTAATCCACTGCACTCGACTGCCAACTCCTACAGGTCAGGTAACCAGGGTGCATAGGTGCTCCAAGCGGCGACTTTGTTTTTATGGCAAGCGACTCCAGCAGGAGGACGAAGCATTGACAGGCTTACTGATGGGCGTCAGACATCTGCCTGACCGCATGGCTCAGCGATGACGCCGCAGAGGGCTTGTGCAGCGAGCTAACGCACGTCATGATCTGACGGTAGTTGGCGCAACATGGCTGACACGAGTGGTAGCAGGGGCTCAGCAGGTCACTTCACAATGTGAACTATTTCCGCCCGTCCCCAAGAAGCTTGTCGATCTCCTGCACCTCCGTAATGCCCCAGAACGCATGTATGCCGTCGACGACACCCTGAGAGGCGCTAGCCACGTCTTCCTCCTGGACGGCCGCGAATGAAAGGCGCAAAAAATGTCCCGTTGTGCTGCTGCCTGCTGGTTTCTGTGCTGCCGTACCTGAGTGCGCAAGCGGGTTGAACATTGACCCAGGAGCAACGAGCGCCAGAAACGGTTCCTCAGTCAGGAAGACGCACAAGGCGGCCAGCAATCGCTCTTCGCCAACGCTCGCCGCGAGGGGGTGAGTCTCGCAAAACACCTGCATCCAGACGAACATGCCGCCGCCTGGACGTTGGAACTCGTATATCCTGGCTTTCGAAACTGTGAGCCAGCCTGTCGACGAGCCAGTCACATCAACTCCATTTGCACGAATCAAATCACGACCAGCTTCGAGTACTTCGCACATAGCGAGCATTCTCCGGTGATATGCATCGCGCAAGTTCTCCAGCCATTGAAGCCATCCAGCCATGCCCCATGAACCATCAATGGTCTCACTACCACGACCCGCACCTGCTCGCGCTCGCGTCGATATCAGTTTGGCGACCATCGCCTGAACGAAGCCGGACGGTTGGGCCGTGGATGTCTCAGTGATGCGCAAGATACGCTCCACGACTTGCGGCTGCGCTGTCAGCCACCCTAGACGACAGCCAGGCGCGATGGTCTTGCTGAACGTGTCAAGACGTATCACTCGTCCATCGACATTCAGGGAGAGAAAGGAGGGCACCAGCTCGCGCAGGAAAGGTGCCGTGGGTGGCGCCCTGTCAGTCGCGGCCACTGCAGTCCCACGGCCAAACTGAAGGTGCCAGTATGGCTCATCCTCACAGATGATTATGTCAAAGGCCTGGCACACGGCGTAGATCTCCCGTTTGCGAGACAGCGGCATGACCGTGCCAGTCGGGTTCTGGCCGGAGCTGCCGAAATGTCAGCGTTGACTTCATAGCCATCCAAAAGCATGCCCAAGGTGAAGGGTCTCAACGAACGGGATGGTGTAGAGCAGCCGCGGCCTTTTCCCCCGCCTCTCGTCCCACTGGTCCAGCACCTGCTTCAGACCACCTTCTCCTTCTACCACCAAGCCGTGGCCGTCCATGCGGACAGGAACGACATTGAGGCCCCTCGGTTGCACGGTCTGAACCGCATTCATGTAGGTGTGCTCTTCACAGAGCATGAACTGCCTGTCTTCCGGCCGGTCACCCCTGCCCGGCTCCCATGCGTCTGTCAGGAGCTGCACGACCTTGGAGAACCCATCGGTGTTTCCGCAGGTCATAACAACCTCTGGGCCGCCTGCGTACGGCACGCTTGGGTGGAGGTGCTCCCGGGTGAACGCCCTCACGAAGCTCGTGAGAGCGGGATAACCCTGCGCCGTGCCATACTGCAGCGCCGTCGTGACATCGATCTGCTCCGCGGCATCTGCCTTGGGATCGGCGTGCGGGACAGAGATCCGCCTGTCTCGCGAGCCGATGTCGCTCGCAGGAGCCGCGATGCTGGCCTCAAGAGTCTCGAATGGGAAGAAGCCCGCGTGGGGCATGCCTAGCAGCAGCCATCGTCAGTGTGAGCACAACTCTGCCCCCGCGCAGGCTATGCTCACCGCCGGCTAAGTTCCTGATGCCGGGGATGGTAAAGTAGCGGTAGAACCGCTTGACATCGCTTGGCTGGAGCCGCTTGGCGGTGGCTGAGAAATGGTGCGACAGGTCGAGCGGCTCGCGCATCATGAACATTGACCATCGATACAGTCAGTGGATGCCAGCACAGCTGCTCGTCGTGCCGCCGCCGCTTCAGCGAGCGCTGCCAGCGCGCTCATGCTGCTTCAAATGCTCGCCCCAGCTGTCGGGGCCACCTGGTAGCACGCTGGCGCGAGACACGCTCTGGCAGCCAGCCTTCAGCCACGAGCAGCGCTGCGGCTGCGATGCGATGCGATGCGATGCCCGATTATTAATCAAGAGCTCGCCCGCCATTGGTCTGGGTTGCAGTGATGCGTCCAGGCAGACAGGCAGGCTGAGACCAGCGCCACAGTTCGCGACGCCGGTGGTGGGCTTGTGGGCAGTCCGCATCAGCAGGCGGCATCTGCTAGCTAGCTCACAGCATGCCTTGCTTGATACGGTGCTCGCTGCCTCGCCTGACATCTACAGCGCATTGGCGGTCAATCGAGTGCTAGCGCTTCATGAACAGCGTCACTGCTGGCGTACACGGACATCGAGTATATACATTGGTTGGACGGATGGATGCGATCGGGACCTGGATTGGCGAGGCAGCCCAGCAGTCCAGCAGTCGCTACGCATACTCAGGGCCCAGCGCGATGTGCGGCTCGCCAAGCTCAAGCCGCAGCGACAGACTCAGTCAGCACAACGTCGCCCTTCTTCTCCTCGCCGTCTGAGCGCGTCGAGAGCACCGTCGCCCAATCGATCGAGGCCGCGACCTTCTTGAAGTGCCGGGGTGGCGTCTTGATCTCGTACAGGTAGTCGATCTTGTCGATCGACAAGCCCTGCGTCTCGGGGTAGAGGAAATAGCCGAGCAGGGCCACGATCGAGCCCGTGCCCATGAAGGCAAAGCCCAGCTTGCCCTTGAGATTGGCCTCGTCCGGGTTCATGAGGTACGGCAGCACGACGCTCATCACGATCGACGCCACTGCGTTGAAGATGGTCACCAGGCCCTGCGTTGCTGCGCGGAGGCGCATGGTGGCAACCTCGGATGCAATGACGAAGCCGGTGGCCGAGATCGTGACCTGGAAGACCACGGTCCAGACGTACATGAAGGCGATGATGGCATAGTTGGCCCCTTTCTCGTGGCTCTTCGGCACGCAGCCCATGACGCCGATCAGGAGCAGCACGAACACGAGGAAGAAGCCGGGCTTCACCAGCAGCGTGCGACGGCCGACGATCTCCGTGAGCGGGAACGCGCACGAGCTTGCAACGACCATCAGCACGTACAGTGCGATCGTCGCATTGAACGGGTTGGCGACGCCGATGAGCTCGACAAAGTACGTGGCATAGCCGACGACGAACGGCGCGCCGATGAGCTGCTGCGCCCATGCCACGAGGATGGAGGCGCAGGTGCGCATGCGGTTCGGGCCACGGAAGCAGTCCACCTCGTGAGACCAGTCCACACCCAGGATGGTGATTGGCTTGTGTTCGTCTGCGGCCTGGACTTCCTGGACGATGCGGATCTCCTCTTCGATACGCCTGACCTCTGCGACATAGAATCCCTCCTCTTTGATGCCGTGAACTCGGCGCAGCGAGCGCACTGCGTCGGCGCGACGGCCCTCGCGCAGCAGCCAGTACGGCGACTCCGGGAAGAAGAAGTAGCCAGCCACGAGAACAACGGGGAAGACGTACATGCCAACGACGGGCAGCCACCACTGCCACTTACCGTGGATGTGGCTGCCGATGTGGCCGACAATGACAACGCCACATTGCCCGGTCACGATTGCGGTGTTGAAGAAGCACAGGAAGAACCCGCGGAGCTCAGGGCGGGCGTTCTCCCCGATCCACAGGGGCGAGATAGTGAAGATGATACCAATGGCGAAGCCGTTGATGCCCCGGCCAACAAGGTGGACCTTCCAGTTCTGCGCATACTGCTGGACCAAGACGGCTGCCGTGGAGACGAATGCCGACACGAGGATGCCAGGCTTGCGACCGAATTTCTCAAGGAGCGGAGCATAGATGAACGCCGTGACAACCTCGCATGCCGGTGCGATGGAGGACCATGCAGTGAGGATATGGGCCGCGATGAGGTACGACCCGTCGGGCTGTTGGTGGCCGAACTTCTTCTGGAACTCGGGCAGGGCTGCGAGCTGGCCGTTGGCAACGAGGTCGAAGCCTTGCATGATCAGGCCGAAGGAGATGAAGAAGGCTGCCAGTCACCGCGTGTCAGCTGCGTTTGCTCGCACAACGGCTCGGCACAGGACCGAGGGATGACGCACCCCATGCTGCAAAGCGGCGCTGCGATTTGATCATCTGCCATTTGTTCTCGGGGTTCACGGTGGCGAAGTCGATGCCGTCGATGACCGTGTTGACGGCAGAGATGTCAGGCAGCGGCGGGTCATTCTCGGCCTTGGAGCGTCCGAACATCTCGACTACTGTGAGCTGCGGTGGTTGTCAAGTGATTTGCGGACGAATGGGCTGGCTTGCATGCTCAAAAGCCAACCTATCGCCATTGACGCTCAGGCTGCGACGACTCCTTATATACAGCTACTCGCCCATGCCCAGACTCTGCGATGCCATCAGAGGATGCAAAGTCTGCTCACGACAGACGCAGACTGCGAGACCTGGCCAGCAGAGTCGCGCTGCAGAGTATCTGCCGTGCCTGCTCAGCATCTCCTCCTGGATCCAGGAGGCTGAGCTGCTGTCCTTGGGACGATGTGGGGGTGGCCGGCCGCGCAGGTCTGCCCACGAAACCCTCCAGTGCTGCCGCTGTGTGGCAGCGCGTGGCGCGCGGTGTCGTGATCGGCGCCAGTCACGTTGGGCGGCCTGGCATCGCACCTGCTGCGATCGCGATGGCTGACGCTGCTGGATGGCAGGGTCGGCGCCGAGAGTCTCGGGTCAAGGGGTTGGGTCGGCGATCCGCCCTCAGGAAGGCCAGCAAGCAGTGGATCGGGCCTTGCAACGCGGGGCAACGGGCGAGGTGGGCGAGCGAGTGCTGGCAGCGCGCGCCAATGGCCTCTGCCGCTCGACCACCCGTCTCAACGCCAATGCTCCACCGAGGACGACGGTGCCGTGGCTCGCAAGCAGGCGATCTGCAAGCTGCTCCCCTGGACCCCATGGCGCTGCGATGGCATCACATGCCTCGAACCGACCGAACTGCGATCTACGCATGCGCATGTACGCTGCAGCAAGCATTCGTCGGGCCAGCCAATGCTGTCGATGTGAGAGGCTTCCGACGCACCAGCCGCGCGCCAGCGAATCGTGGGGTCGAAGAGGCCCGGCAATGCTTGGGGCAGATGGGCGTCGTCGCACTGCCGAACGAAGGGGTTGGTTGGCCATGGATGGGTCGTGGGGCCCATTGCCGCGGGTGTGGGGTCTTTCAGAACCCAACTAGCCTTGGCGATGTCGAAGTATCTCAACCAAAGATGCTCACAGCCCAGCTCAAGGAATACC
>JAGYHY010000106.1:0-16791 GCA_024244165.1 Ascosphaera acerosa | reverse complement strand
GAAATAAAACCAATAAGCATATAAAGAGCGTAAGCAGTAATAATTCCAGTATTTAATTTATTTAATTTATTTGAAAGGCAACCAGCTTGTCTGGCGACGCGCGCCCTCCGCCGAGCATGCCTGACTACTCGGACTACCATCGCCCCCCGTCATCAGCACGGATGGCGCGGCCTTCCAAGGTCGGACAGCTGTACATATGCGAGTGCTGCTCCAAAAAACACAAGAAGTTCGACAATCTGGAGGATCTAAGGTTAGTACATACCTGACTTGACGCATGGTGTATTACGCAGCTCGCACAATCGCCGGTTTGGCCTCGCTAACAGATGACACGCTCCAGAGCACATGAAATGGAGAAGCAATACCCCTGTCAATACTGTCACAAACGCTTCAAGAATCGCAACGAAGCGGAGCGGCACCGCAACTCACTGCACCTGCGCCGCCACTCATGGTCGTGCGCGGCGCTGGAGAGCTACCAGGCCGCGTTCCACGCCTCCTCGTCAACGTCTAGCCAGTCATCACAAGGGCCGCTGCACGACGTGTGCGGGTTCTGCGGCGAGGAGTTCCCCAACTCGCCGGAGCCGGACTGGGAAGCGCGCATCGAGCACCTCACCTCGGTGCACAAGTACCGCGAATGCAACCAGAGCAAGAAATTCTACCGCGCCGACCACTTCCGGCAGCACCTGCGGCACAGCCACGCAGGCACCAGCGGGAAGTGGACCAACACGCTCGAGAACGCCTGCATGAAGGAGGAGGCGCCCGCCGACGTCGTCGGCCACCAGCCGCTGTCGGGCCTGGGCGGCGCCGGGCCAATGCCCCAGGGCGCCGCGCTCGCCAGCATCGGCGAGCATGATCCGCCGCCGTACCACCACGAGCCAGTCACAGGCGACATCGCCCGGCCGCCGCCTCCACCCCCACCCCCTCACCCACAACTGCAATCGCATCCTCACGTCCATCCGCACCAGCACACTCACCCTCACCCTCATCCCCACTCGCAACAGCACGCGCATCCGCATCCGCATCCGCATCCACATCCGCATCCGCAACCTCACCCTCACCCTCATCAGCCCTCTCATCTCCCATCGGTGATGCCTGGGTCCGTCCTTGCCCCGAGCCATCATATGCATACCACGCACGACGTGGGGAGCCAATAACACTGCTAGCATTTGGATACTTCATGTCACGACGATCTCGTCTGTTCCTGTACTTCGCGGCACATGCCTGAGTCGGGCTCACCTCGCCTAACCTGCACCTTCTACCCGGAGAGACGAGGACGCGTCCGGCGGTCACCCCATCGCCTTCCTCATGCGCGCGGCGTATGCGTACGCGCTACGCGGCGCAGGGCATGCTGGACTTTGATCTCCTGGGATGCTTCGCACTCCCGGTCGTGCCGCATACACCTCCACTCGCAGCGCAATTCACATGCCTCGCCGCACCCTGCGCCCGTGCTAGCTAGACGGGCGACGAAGAAGCAACGCAGCGCAGCGAAATGAGCAGACGCCAGTAGGTGCGCCGAGCCATCGACGGGACTTATCGTAGGCAACACATTGTCACGAGACGAAGGGACTTATGACTACTGCCTACGATACGGTGCGAAGCAAGGCGTGGGTCATGGAGCGTAGGCCGCATCGAGCCAGAGTTGACAGCACCCCTTGACTCCTGCGTGGCTGCGCTGCGACGTGCTGGGTCAGGGGCTCAAGCCTGTGCTGCAGTCGGGACAACCATCGCTGCTCAAGGTCGGCGTGGTAGGCATTGATGGCGGCGCCGAGGGACCGGTCAGGCGCCCGCAAGGCAAGCCCCTTGTCGTAGTCGCCGTGCGCTCGTAGCTACCATTCTTCTATTGCGCCAGCAGCAGAGGACAAGGCCAGCTCAGCAAGCAGCTTCCAACCTAGATCCAAAGGTACAATACAGTCTGTGACTACGCAGCGACTACGGACTGGTGTGGCCCAGGCACAAGGGCGTGCTATCGCCATCCAGCAACACCCACAATGCTCAGGCACGCGCAATCTCTCCACCACCATCCGCAGTGGTGGTTGTTGCAGTGGGAGCCGGGGCCGTAGGTGCGCTGGGACCCGAGCCGAACAGCCGCTCACTCCACTGCCGGCAAACCTCCTCGAACCCGCCAACTACGCTGCGGCATTCCTGCCCCGCACGCCGCTCCGCGAGCCTGCGGTCCCAATCGCCCAGGTCGATGAAGTGCGCGCCCTCTTCCCGAACCTGGTCTTCGCGCCGTATGTCAGCGACCAGCTCGCGTACGTTCTTCAGCCGCCGTGAGGCCGTCGAGGACAGCTGGCGCGACTCGTGCACGCCGTCGGAGATGAGGCGCAGGGCCTGTGTGATGTCTGTCGTCTGCGCCAGCAGGGCTCGCAAGGACTCAAGCGGGTCCACCGAGTCCTGGGCCGGCGTTGAGGCGATGGAATCGATGGACTGGGCGGTGGCGGACCGCGAGGACCGTGCTGACGGAGAGACTGATCGCGAATAGGCCACTTCGTGGCCGGATGATGGCGGCCGGTCGACGGAGGAGGAGGGCGAGATGGGAGAGTAGTTCGGAGTGCTGGGCCGTGGGGATAGTGCACCTGGCGTTGTGGGGCGGAGGTGTTGCCGCAATGGCTGCTGTTGGATGTGATGATGATGATGTTGATGATGATGATGATGCTGATGATGGTGGTGGTGGTTGTAGTTGTTGTGTAGAGTCGTCGGGTACGGGAGCAGCGGTAGGAGGTCGTCAATCATCGTGACAAGCTCGTCGATCGCCGGCTCGGATAACGGTGGTAGGTGTGAGTACAGCAACGGGTGCACCAATGTCTGTAGCGCCCGCGTCTGATGCTCAAGGTGCGTGGCAATCGCAATATGAGCCGTAATCAGCCTGCCAAATGAAGTGTCAGCAAGCCTGGATATCTCATGCCAATCATGCACCTTGCCACGCGAGTTGCGTGCTCAATCCAGAGATAGAAGATTGCGCACCTTGTTGCGCTAGTCTCGACCTTGCTCTGGTTGCCCAGGTCCTGCAAGCCGTCGATCATACGCTGGATGACCTGGTCGCCGCCTGCCCTGCTCTCTGCTATGCTCAGTCGAGCTAGGTTGTCCACTGCAGTCATGCGCTGCTCAAGCGCAGGGGTGATGAGGCTGGAGACCTCCTCGAAGTCAGAGTCGTTCCCGTAGTCTGAGCCGTCATATAACGATCTGCCAGAGCCGGTCTTGCGGTGTCCGAGATTGTGGCCCCCGCCACGGGGGTCCGAGGACTGCGTCCGCTTATGCGCATGGCCATGTTGATGGTGACGGTGCTGGCCGTGCCGGTGTCGGGAAGCATGGGAGTGTGAGTGGCTGTGTCCCTGCGAGGCTCGCGCAGCGTGAGTCTTCATCGCCTGCGTCGACGCTTGTGGCGAATCTACTCCGCTATCGGCGAAGGCGTCTGCGGCAGTCAATGGGCTGCTCGATCGCGAGTTGTATGATTCATGAGCAGGTGTAGTTGCATAATCCTCAGCGGACCCGTCAGGCGCCTCAGCGGCCGTTTCACTGCCGATGTCAAGCCCGTTGCGGCGATCACCGTCCACGCTGACGCTCGTTCTGCTGGCAGTGCTGCTAGCGCTGGCACTTGCGTTCCTGGTATGGCGATACGCCTGATTGCCGTCCTCATCCTCGTCGTCCCATGCCTCAGCTAGCTCGTCAGCCAGATTGCCCAGCCCGCCGCCATGAGAGATCATGCCGCCATCGGCATTTCTTGCACCAGTGCCCAGACCATCACCGCCATCTTCGTCGTCTGCACCGTCGTCGTGCTGAATCAGCTGATAGCTATCATCTTGCCCGCATGCGCTGAAATCGCCAGAGTATGGCCGACCGACGTGAGCTTCGCCTGGCGATTGCGGGCTCGACCCCGCGACCGAGAACGCCACGGTGTCATCGTTGCCACTGGTGCCAGCAGATGCACCGAGTGCGCTCAGTGTGTTGGGTGAGATTGACAAGCCCATGCCGGCGGAGTCATTGCGGCTGCGACGTACAAGCACGGCGGGGGTGCCAGTACTTGCTCCAGCGGCTGTAGCCATGGCGGCGGCAAGCACACTATCGGTGGCTGTGTGCAAGTATGATGCTGCGATGGTGTGACAGTAGGTAGACGGTCTGGCGCATGTGTTTCAACCTTGCCGTCCCTCTCTTAGCTGGCGACTGCGGGTGTACTGCTAGTCCTGCGAGCTGTGATATGGGCGTCAATGAGCTGGCCGCGCGCTCAGTAGTTGTAGCCAGCGCCGACACGGGTGTTGAAGTCCTGCCGCGCTCCTTCACCCCGCACGACAAAGCTGCCGGATGATGTCGTAGACGGTGACTGTGACTGGCCGGCGTGCTGGTTGCTGCGTTGCCCTCACCCCCCACACTCATACACGCACGACTGCCTGTTGCGGTCTTGCAATTGCGTTCAAATGGGGTCGACAATGCCGCCCTAGAGGTGACCTAACCGCGGTGCCTGCCAGATCACTTGAACCACACAGGCGCTGTGTTTAGTTTGATGAAGCGACGGCAGCGGTCAGGGATCGGATGAGTTGGGCGCAGGGCATGCTCAAGCACGATGCACGGACGCTGATGCTGGCGCTGACACGAGCAATTCACAGGGACCAGCGGGAGCAGCGCAAGACGGGACGTGATGAGCGGACCTCGACTGGGGCACAGCAGGTCAGGAATCGTGAGCTGGAGCTGGGACGGCGGGTCTGATACCGCTTTCCAGACCTGGTCAGGCTGTCTCACAAGGCGAGACGTATGACAATGCACAAAGGGTTCGGATTCCATTTCAGTGGATATAGTTGAGAGTGATCCTCTTGATATAGCAGCGGCGGCCTTCGCCCTTCCCAGGCCAGTAGGATAGGATAGTATGCATCTGAAGTGTATAGTCGACCGCTCCGGTCTCCAGGTCGCAATGCTTTGTCTGCAGGTAGCTTTCCCTGTCGCCCCCGTCAGGGATGAACGACCGGCCTTGGGTCCAGGGCCGACATTTGCGGGCAGGTAGCTCGACAGCGGGGTTCAGATTAATGGCCCTGCCGGAGGGCCGCTGGTGCGAACCACCTGGCAGTCTAGCCGATCAGCCAGGCGGTCAGGCTCACATCCACTGCCCATCAGATACCTGCTGATCCGTTGACCGCAAACCAGGACCGCACCTCCCTCAGGGGCATCGACACCACAGTCACGGTGGCGTCGGCTACACACGCAGCAGATACTGGCATCACGCGTGGTGCTCGAGCCAGTGAGCTGGTAGAATCCCAGTGATGCAAGCCAGCCAGCTTGTCCTGACGGGCTGGCTGGCTGCTCCCCTGGCTCAAATCAGGCGCGGTCCTCTTGTAAAGGCTGCCTCGCCGTCACGGTTGGATCCTTCTGCTTGTCATTAGGCGGCGCAGCTGTGTACTGCGGTATGCTGTACAGATCGATGGCATTGTCTTCAGGATTGTTCCGAAGTGCTTCGTTAGTAGCTAGTATCGTACGCAGGGAGACTGGCGAGTGAATCAACGCTTGTTGTCAAGAGGCGTACCTTTGCCATGTGAGAGAAGAGGCTCCGCGCATTGACGAGAGGTTGTGCCCATGGAGTTGCTGTCTGCGACCACGCTGGCTCCGACGGTAGATGCAATGCCCCTGGATAGCCAATACCCAGGCCGACCGTGCGCAACCTTCCAAAAATCGGAAGGTCCGGGTACTGCGAAACGCATTGATCGAGTAAGCTGTCCTCGGAGGGGCCCAGCACGAGTTGCTCGTCCGCGGGGCTCACAAAAGGGCCCGCAACGGGGCCCGGCGATGCAGTGTTGGGTGCTGCAACCCAATGGCCTAACTTGGTCGGCAGCCAGTCTCACTCCTCGGACCAGGACTGAGGCCGAAAGGCTGGCAAGGGCGGCCCTTCCATGCCTGGGAACAGATCGAACATAGCATTCTGTTCCAGAGAGGGCCCAGAGGTGAGGCCCTCTTCAGATGAGACTGCAACGGTATGCGGCGGCTGGATGGTCAGTGTCATCTCCGCCAGGCGATCTGGCTGTCGCACAGATCGATCGTCGCCTTCGGGCTCGGACTCATCGGCGAGATTGCAGGGCGAGACGAAGCCTGCAACGAAAGGAGGTCTCAGCTTGCCCGACAGTCAGACAGACCGGCCGTGGGTTGGTTGCCGCTGTTCTGGTGTTCCTGTGCCAGTGGTGCAGTTGCTCAGGTTGTGATTGTTTGGCTTGCGGATCCGCTTCTGAAGCAGTCCTGGCCTTGCTTGCATCCGGACCTCTTGACAGTCTCTCAGCAGTCATCTCTGAAGACTGACATCTCATGGCGTTCAGTCTTCAGATACCTCGCAGACAATGACAAGAAGGTCAGTGGCAGCACGGACTTGGCTGAGGCTCACGTCTGACGACCGTATCCATGACTGAGAGCCAGCGCAGCCGATATGTCGCTAGGTCGTCTCTCTCTTGATGTGGGCTGAGCTGCAACATAGCTGTCGCTGATAGCAAGTAGTCATCGATATAAGCGCGACCGCCGTTCTGCCTCTCGATGCCTATACCATGCCATCGCGTATGTCGCAGAGGTGACGGTGCCCGGCACAGTCACCGGTGACAAGGCTCGCATGCATGTGCCGAGTGATGTGACCACATCATCGAGCCTGGCGCATATCAAGGCCGTCAGACTGGCTCGCTCGCTCGCTCGCCAGTCGTCAAAATCGCATGAACCACGGAGTATTAAGTGGTGAGGAAGCCGCCAGTGGGCCAGGCCTGCGGGCCTGGTGACGCTCGCCGAAGGTAGTCAGGAAGACGGTGGTCGGCCTGGTGTTGCAAGCTGCATGAAAGCCGTCCCGAGTGAACAGCGGTTGGCGCCATTGAGCGTCCCAGTGATTCCCCTTGGTCACACCCAGGGATCATGTACCGAAGCCAGTGCTCCGGCTATCCAGCTGTCAAGCTGTCGTAGCCACTGGTGAGTTTTGCAGGTAGCTTCAGACGCAGCTCCCGTCCAAGCGACACCGTACACCACGGGGTGACTCAGCTAAGAGATGCGCATCAGCAGGCATGAGCCCCTTCAGCTTTCGTGCTTGTCTCGCGCCTGCAGGCATGTCAAGTGCAGTGCCGCCGTGGGTTGTCCGAGAAGCCTTCACACTGCGGCGACTGCGACCACGGCTGGCGGAGCTGCGTTGTCACGGCGGCCCTAGCGCGCGGAGCCTGCTGCTACCGAGAGCTCCGTGCCAGCTGTCGTGCCACGAGGTTCACAGATCGCGTGTGCTGAGCGGGCCCATGTATGCACTGCTGGACTGGCCATATCGCAGGATGCACGACAATGGCATCGGCCGAAGAGTTGCCCACTGTCATGTGGACCGACCTCGATGTAATCGCTCGCTGGAAGCAGGTAGACCGGACCATGGTGAAGTCGACCGACCTCGCCCCCAGCAGCGGCTCCTGACGTCTCACCACCAACGGGAGACATGTACTGTCATTCGCGGGGTGCGGGCCTCACACGAGGAATCGCGGGCGTGACTTCTCGGGTGCGCCGTCAGAGCTTCTATGCCTCTGTCCAATGGCATCGTGTATCGGTGGCTGAGGGTCTGGGATCAGGCCATGACAAGTCGGTCAAGTGCACCGACCTCTCCATCGGCGTCGGAAGCCGTGGTGTCAGGGTGCTCCATGCCTTACACTCACAGCGCAGCTCACAGCGAGTCTCGCATCAGTGCGACTGGGCGAAGCTCACCTCGCGCGACCAATGTCATGACGACCACAGGTATAAGACGGATCTAGTGAGAGATCCTGTAATGCTGCGCCGCACCGTGGCTGTCAAGTACGGGTTGGGGCCTCCATTGGCCTCGGCATCCTGCTAATGCGGACGCGGCGGTAAGGACAGCTCGACGAGGCAGCGGTCTGCCTCTACCCCTGGCGCCCTGGCCCTCTGAGTTGCTGGCTGCTGACCAGGGACGAGCGATCGAGAGCCTCCGGCATTCTCCTGCGGTGTGTGCTGGCGGCCGACGGGATCACGCTGAACAGACCATTGTCAGCCTGTCTGCCCCTCGCTCCACCCCTCTCGCATGCTGCTCAATCAGACACCACGTATGCTCACGAACCGTCTTAGTAAGTGGCGATGCTGGCGCGGCCAGGGCGAGTAGTAGCGAGGAGCTGCAGGTCTGGCTCCGACTGCCGCGCCCTTGGATCGCCGTGCGCCAGGCTGCGGCAGCAGTCCGTGGGCGTCAGCCAGAGAACGCAGCCGAGCGTGAATCACGACAAGACGCCGGGCAGGTATCGCATGCTGCGGCGTCTGCCAGGGCCAGTACCAGGCCCGTCCGCTCGTCTCAGTCGCCCTCGCTCCGGTGCTCTCACAATGCAGTACTCAAAAGAGGTGCACATCGCCTCCCTGGCGGTGCAGCGCGCGGCGCTGTTCACGCAAAAGGTGTTCCATGAGAAGGCCAAGGGCACGATCTCCAAGTCCGACAAGTCGCCCGTGACAAAGGGCGACTTCGGCGCGCAGGCACTCATCATCAGTGCGCTGCGGGCGAGCTTCCCCGGCGACGCGATCGTGGCTGAGGAAGAAGCCGCGTCGCTCAGAGAAGACGGCGCGCTGGCGGACGAGATCTACGAGCTGGTCAAGGACATCAGCCTGTCGAGCCCGGAATGCGACGCCCTGCTGGGCGGCCCGATCGCGTCGCGCGAGGCAATGCTAGACGCCATTGACGAGGGCAAGAGCCAGGGCGGCAGCGTCGGGAGGGTATGGGCCCTCGACCCGATCGATGGGACCAAGGGGTTCCTGCGCGGCGGGCAGTACGCCATCTGCCTCGCCCTGATCGTCGACGGGGACGTCAAGGTCGGCGTGATCGGGTGCCCGAACCTGCCGCGCTCAGCGACCGCGCCCATCCCGACGGACCTGGCTAGCATGACGCAGCAGCTCGAGGGCGACGGCGACAGCGACGGCGACGGCGACGGCTTCGGCGTGCTCTTCTCAGCAATCAAGGGGGAGGGCGCCTACGACGCACCGCTGTCCTCCGCCGGCCTGGCGGCGCAGAAACAAATCTCCATGCGCGCCATCACCTCGCCCGCCGAGGCCACGTTCTGCGAAGGCGTCGAGGCAGGCCACAGCGACCAGGGCAGCAACCAGGCCGCCGCGACGAAGCTGGGCATCTCGGGCCCGCCGACCCGGCTGGACAGCCAGGCCAAGTACTGCAGCATCGCCCGCGGCGCAGGCGACATCTACCTGCGTCTGCCGGTCAAGGCGGGCTACCAGGAGAAGATCTGGGACCATGCTGCGGGAGACCTGCTGGTGCGCGAGGCGGGCGGGCAGGTCACGGACATGTACGGCAAGAGGCTGGACTTTGGGCTGGGGCGCACGCTCAAGGCGAACCAGGGGGTGGTTGCTGCGCCGAAGCAGCTGCATGCGCAGGTCGTGCAGGCTGTCAAGGAGGTGCTGGGCTTGTAGGGTCAACACGGGTCGCAAGTGGTGTTGATTTGTACCAATCTGCTACGACGGCGCGTGGCGAGTTTGCCCAGGAACCGTCATCAAGAAGCTGTCGCTAGCAGACCTCCCTTGACGCGTAGTGCCTTGTCGATGCTAGCCTCTTCCGACGTCGGCGGACCGACGACACTCAGGATCACTTGACAACGGCCGACGTCCACCTCCTCGCACCACCTATAGAAGCAGCAGTCGAGTAGACCACTGATCATAGTGCCCTCGTCTGTTCGAGCCTCTCAGCCATGAGAATGCGATCGCTGCGGCTGATCGCTGCAACTCTGCTGCTCGCCACCACTGCAGCGGCTCTACCGGACATCGCGTTCGGCATACCAGCAGGAGGCGAGGTCTTCCACGGCGGCGAGACGCTGCATGCTCGATGGACGGTGTCCGGCAACGACAGCTACATTCCTGCGGGGACGACGTATAGTATCTATCTCTGCGCTGGGGGCGTCGAGGATGATACATATGCAAGTCGCACCCAGCGCCCGTCTCCCTGATTTGGCGGCGCCGATGCAGGCGAGCAGGGCTAATAGCAGGACTCCCTGTGCCAGGAACGACTGATGCCACTAGTGGAGGGCGCCGAGCTGGCCGGGACTAGCCAGACAGCGGCAGCTGGTATCCCACATTCGATCGGCGGCAACCACGCCAACGCGTAGTACGAGAGAAGACAAGCCTTACTGCCCATCGATGCGCATAATGTAGCAGTCCGCTGATGCCCTGCGTGCCTCTATCTTCTCCTCTCTGCGCCAGCTTCCTCCAGATGATCATTGACCCGGCAGGCGAGGTGGCCATCATCAACTCCCCCCGGTTCGGCGTCGCCTCGCTCACGGGCACACTCCCAGCGCGGGTCCGCGACGCCCTCGTGCATCTGCATCCAACAGTCACGCAGCCACCAGCCACGCCCGCCGCGGCCGTCGCCGCCGTCACCGGCACCCACCTGCAGGACCTCGCCAAGCGCCAGGCAGGCGAGCCGTACGCAAGCCAGACAGGCACGGTGCGATACGCGCCGCCACAGCAACAGCCCGGGACGAAGATGGCGAAGAAGAACCTGAAGCCCCTGTACCCCACGAGCTGGTACGAGGTGGCGACCCGCCCGCTCGACCCGCCCGCCGTCAAGACGACGATCAGCGTGAGTCTGCCGTGGAGGATGAGCGTTGAGAACACCGCCGCGGCCGCGGGTGAGCCAACGGACGCGGTGCGGGAAGCGGATCAGCAGAGGCAGGCAGGACAGGGATTGCAGGGCGATGCGGGCGATGAGGGCGACGAGTTCCTGCGGTATGTCAGGCGCTGGGCAGATTGACTGTTTCAAAAGCGGGGGTGAGGTGCGCGGCGGTTATGCTGAGCGGCACGCAGCGTTGAGTGTAGAGAGCAGACGCCTCAAGTGGGTGGCGCAGGGCGATAGTCCTGCACCGCCTGTTCGTATCGAGAAGATGTAGCTCGTCGCCAGACTAGTCATGTGGCAGGCGCATGATGCTCGGATGTCGGTGGGACGAGTTTCATCCTGTGCCCGGCGCAATGAGGGGGTGATTGTGGTGTACGTGATCGCACCCGCTGATCCCCTCGGGGGGACAGTAATTCAGCCAGGCATTCGCTCTTCGAAGCCAACGCCACCAGCGGCCACGCACCCGTTGTCTACTCGGCAAGCGTGACAGACTCCAGTGTCTTCTCAGCGGTTGGCAGCATTTCCGCGAGCACATTGACGTCTCTCATGGTGGCAGGGACGTCCTCGCCCCTCCATCTGATGGCCTATACAAGCGTCAGCGTCACTGACCATGTGCAAGAACCTTTGGTGTCTCCTACCTCAGCCAGCACCTCGTACTTCTCCTCCTTGGCGACGTACTCCCTGGTCACCACCCTCGTCTCGAAGTCGATGTAGACTCGCGTGTCTCTCATGCGCACCAGCACGCCGTCCAGGCGCATGAAGAACCGCAGCAGCAGCAGCAGCCGCTCCGGCATGACGCGGATCTTGGCAGAAAGCATCGAGATGCCATTGTCTGCAAGTTCGTCCTCGAACAGCATGATCTCGTCGAAGAGGAGGATCGGGTCGGGCCGTTTCAGCAGCTCGATCGGAATCGGCGTGTCGGTGGGGGCGAAGAAGGGGCAGTGTGCGGTAGTGCCAGCGCCCGCCGCTGCCGTCGTCGTCGTCGTCGTCGTCGTACCCTTGTAGTCGGTCGTATAGGACCAGTCGAACGGCTTGACGTGCTCCTTGATCTCCTCAGTGGTGTTTTGCCTGGCGATAGATCAGTCCTCGTCCGCGGGTGCTCGCAGAGGCCAGAGCCAGGCGGTCCTGCATACCTGCTCTTCTGCCACGAGCTGGAATGCGCGACCTGCAGCATCCTCTGGCCCGTCTTGTCGACCCTGTCCAGCGCATCAAACGCATTGAACGAGATGCTCCACCCCGACCGCGCGTGGGAGATGGTGACGTGGTTGTCGCCGAAGATCATCTCCGGCACGGGGATGCCCAGCCGCTGCGTCATCGCGTCGATGGGCCCAGCCTTCAGGATCGGCAGCTTCTGCGTCTCGACGGTGAACCCCTTGATCGCGAAGCTGCTCGGCTTGGGCGCCGCAGGCTTGGGGAACACGGCGTCGATGGAGGCGACGGTGCCGGTCCCGGCCCCTGCTCCTGTGCCTGTGGCCATCGTGCGGGTGTTTCGCCTGGTAGATCAAACGCTTGCCAGCCTTCCTAGCCACCTGAGCGACCTCGTGCCCAGCAGTTGAAGGCGACGTTGCAAGGCAGGCGATACTGATGAGCTGCCTCCCCGTCCTCTGACTGCGCCTGTTGCGCGCTCACCACCGCAGTTGCAGTTGCAGTACCTTGCAGCAGCGACAGCCGGTGCGCTGTATCGGGGGCGTGACTCAGCAGTGTTTCGCGCCACTACTCGATACACCGAAGGCAGTGATGCTAGGCTGCGACGTCATTGCAACTCCGGAGCTGCAGTAGGAGATGGCGAGAAGGGCGAGAAGATTCAGGGGCGTCGGGGCGACTGAGACGGCGCACACAGAGGGAGACGGGGACTGGCGTGCCATTGAGCAGATGGGCCGTCTTCGTCTCGGCAGACGACGGTGGATGGTCGCGCACTGGCTACGGTACACCTCCTCGCGCCGCACTGCTCGCTTTGACCCCGCAGTAGCCGGCGGCTGTCGTCGAGAAACCCACTCTACCCGGACGCGGACGCGACGCGTCGCAACTGCCGAGCCCCACCTCACCTCACCTCACCACCTCAAACCCCTGACGGACGGCAACCGCCCTGAGTGCTTGGGAGGTCCGGCAGCTGCCTAGGGGGCGAACAGGGCATTAGTCGCGTGGGCGTCGGGGAAAGCCTCATATAGAGATGGAGATGGCACTTCATCGGCCACTGCCATGACTACTGCCGCCTCTCACGACTAGAACTGCGCCTGGCCCTGCTGGCCTGCTCCCCCCAGGTTCACGATTGCAACCTGTACAGTGTCTGCCCGTCTCCAGCATGGCGGACAAGGAGGCCACCGTCTATATCCTCGACCTGGGCAGGTCGATGGGCGAGAAGCGCCATGGCAGGGACGTCTCGGACCTTGACTACGCGATGCAGTACGTCTGGGACAAGATTACATATGCTGTCAGTGTCATCTACTCTCATAAGAGACTACCGTCGAGCTGACACGCCAGGGACTGCAGGTTAGCACGGAGCGGAAGACGCTCAACATTGGCGTCGTGGGTTTCAAGACCGAGGGTACTGCTCCGGATGCACAGTGCCGCGTGCTGGACACCAAGGCTGACAACCCCACTGCGAAGGGACCAACAACCCGATGTACAAGCAGACGCGTGAGGAGATCTACAAGCACGTGTCGGTATTGCAGGACCTGCAGCAGTGCGTCTATCCCCGGAAGCACCTGGACAGGACACCGCCTGACTCCGCCTCATTCTCAGGACACTGCTGCCGGACGTGCGCAATCTGAAGAGAAAGATCAAGGCCAGCACTACGGACGTTGGAGACGGTATGCCTGACGTTGCTGATTGGCGTTATTCTGCGCGAGTATGGCAGCGCTGACATGCGACCGCTGTGCTATACACAGCGATATCTGCCCTCATTGTGGCGATTGCCATGATTGAGGAGAAATGCAAGAAGCTGAAGTACATCAGACGGATCGTGCTGATCACCAACGGCCTGTCGCCCATGGAGACTGATGACCTGGAGCCGATCATCAACAAGATGCTGTCCGAGGGCATCGAGCTTACTGTCCTGTACGTGTGCAATCTAGTGTATCTGTGGGAACCAGGTCCCGTGCAGACTGCTGACCTATTTCGGCTGTACTCAGAGGGGTTGACTTTGATGATCCTGAATATGGCGTCAAGGAGGAGGACAAGCCCCCTCTCAAGGTATTTGCAGCACCAGTATCTACCCAACACCCGCTATGCTGACATTCATCGCGTCAGGCTCGCAACGAGAAGACATTCAGGAGTCTCGCCGAGCGCTGCAACGGCGTCTGCGGCACCCTCGAAGAGGCCGTCACAGAGCTCGCAATCCCTCGACCGAAGCAGGCGCCACGCCCGCTCAACTCGTTCAAGGGCGGCAACCTGATGCTTGGGCACTACCAGCTGTTCGACACAGCCATCACCATTGCCGTGGAGCGGTACTTCCGGACCTACGAGGCCAGAGCGCCGACGTCAAGTGCGTTCGTGGCAGCGCCGGCGATGCCTCTGGGAGACGGGACGCCGAGGCAGCATGGTGCACGAGGGGAAACCGAGGAGGCAGAGGGCGCGCAGCGGTTGGCTGCCATTAGACACACGCGCGACTACGAAGTTACCGACAAGGATGCTCCTGGGGGCAAGCGGGTGGTCACCAGGGAGCAGCTTGCGATGGGGTACGAGTACGGGCGGACGGCGGTGCCAATCAGCAAGGAGGACGAGCACATCACAACGCTGGAGACGGCCATCGGACTCGAGATTATGGGTTTCATCGCACAGACCAATGTGAGTGCGCGAGATCACCCACTCCCCTCCTGCCCACCTTCGGGCGCGACGATCTCTGACACAGCGCAGTTTGACCGGTACATGTCGATGAGCAACTCGCAGATGATCGTCGGGTCCAAGCTGAGCGAGGCCGACACCCTCGCGCTGTCGTCCATCATTCGCTCGTTGGACGAGCTGGGCTGCTATGCCATCGCGCGCCTCGTGCCAAAGGACATGAAGCCGCCAGTCGTGGTGGTCCTCGCGCCCTACATCGAGGAGGACTTTGAGTGCTTGACTGAGGTGCAGTTGCCCTTCGCAGAGGACATCCGGACTCATCGCTTCCCGCCACTAGACAAGATGGTCTCCGTGTCTGGTGAGGAAGTGCATGAGCACCGCAGCCTGGCCAGCAGAGACCTACTCGCGAGCATGGAGGAGTTCGTCGGCGCGATGGAGTTGAGGGCACAAGATGACGAAGGGTAGGTCTATGAGTGGCTGAGCCGGTGCTAGACTGCCTTGATAATCGACCTAACCTATTCGAATCTCCGTCGAGCAGGAATACGGTGGAGCTCCTACCGATCGACGAGTACTTCTCACCGGTCATCCACCGGATACAGCAAGCGATACGGCTGCGCGCCGTCGACCGCGAGCGATCGCTACCTGAGCTGCCAGAGGCCATCTCGCGACTAACCAGGCCGCCCCCTGAGCTAGTGGAGCAGAGCAAGGCTGCCCTGAGCAAGCTCGTCGCAGCAGCGGATGTGAAGAAAGGTGAGCGCGCGGTGAACCTGGCGCAGATCGTTCCGAATCGCACTCTGACTGATCCCGCGCACCCACAGTACCTCCAAGGCCGAAGGGCAGGAAGCGCGAGCGCGAGGCCGACAAGCCCCTTTCTGGTCTGGACGTGGAAGCTCTCCTCGGCAAGCGGCAGAAGAAGACGCTCGATCCGACCAATGCCGTCCCGCAGTACAAGCAGGCCCTGGCAGACGCGGCGGACCTCGAGACGATCAAGGAGGCGACCGAGCAATTCCGCGCAATCATCGAGAAGCGCGTCAGTGACAGCTTCGGCGACCAGCAGTACGAGCGTGCCATCGAAGAGCTCCGGACCATGCGGGGCGAGCTGATCGAGTACGAGATGACGGAGCTGTATGACGAGGTCATCGGCGGGCTCCGGGAGAAGATCGAAAAGGGGGCGTTGAACGGTGATCGGCGGGAGATGCTGTTCCTCATCCGGCGGAATAGACTCGGGCCGGTCGCTGCCGAGAGAGCGAGCCCGGCTCAGGAGCCAGACGCGCTAGAGTCGCGGCCTGACGAGTGACCATTGCATGGTCGGAGTGAGCAAGCGTGGCAGTGTAGGTGGTTGGTTTGCTTGGGCGACGCCGTTCTTGAAGCAGCGCGACATGCCGATGTGAGGCGGACGGCACATGGTCCGAGGTCAGCGGCGACACCAGTCCAACGCCAACAGCAATGACAATGTCTCAAAAGCTGCCTGAGATGGTCGAAGTCCCTGCGACGGCACGGCTGACGGGGCCGTATCCACGGTGCAAGACATGCTGGTAAGCTGGTTCCGGCGGTGCGGGCTCGGAGCGCAGACGGTCGCACAGACACCCTGCCGTCGCGACGGACATGCCTCATCGCCTCTTCTTGCCCTTCTTGCCACCCTTCACGGCCTTCGCATCGGCAGCGACGGTCTTGAGTTGCGCGTGGTCCAGCTCGCGGATGTGCGCGAAGAGTTTCGTCTTGGACGGGAACGCCTCCGCACAGACCCCGCATTTGATCGTGGGCGAGGCGGTCTCGGCCGTCTTGGCGGCGCGCCTGGCGCGTTTCTGCTTCGCTTTGCCGGTTTTGGAGGGCGGCTGTGCTGCCGCCGTCGCGGACTCCGCTGGCGGTGGGGCGTCGCCGCCGTCGCCGTCGCCGTCGTCGTGCCCACTGATTGTTGCGGCTGCTAGCTCGTCATGGAGAGCTTCTAGGCTGTCGTCGTCGTCGTCGTCATTGCGACGAGCGGCTGATGGAGTGGCATTGAAGCGCGACTCGACGACGTCGCGGGGCGCGTAGTCATCGTCTACCTCCTCTCTTGCGTCGTCCTCCTCTGCCTCCGCACCGTCACCACCATCATCGTCGTCGTCACTGATATGTAGCGTTGTCGCGGTCGTCTGACTCGTCTGCTGCTGGTGGGTAGACAATGTAGGCTGTGATGACTTTGAGTCCGACTCAATCGAGGCGGTGTCAATGTCGATTTCGCCATCGACCTCCTCGTCGACCTCGTCGTCGTCAAGGTCGCCCTCGCCTAAGCCGCCAGCAACGTCCGTAGCCGCCGGCTGCTCCAGCTCCTCCACGAGCTTACTCTCCTTGCGCATCTCCCGCTGCACCAGCTTGACGGCCTTGATGTGCTTCTTGCTCTTCTCGTGCGCCTCGAGCTGCCTCTCGCTCTTGAACCAAATACCACA